>CAUYON010011481.1:0-83374 GCA_963573935.1 Arctocebus calabarensis
CATAACATTGTCTAAACTGACTAAGCTGCCTTACCCTCATGATTTCTCCTAATTGCTGTTTTTGTTTCTGTGACTATGTTTACTTGCGCCCTGAAAAATCTTTGCCTTATAAAAGTCAGTGATGGGGGGGGGGGGGAAGCACTCGACCAGCACAAAACTTACAGAACACCAACGGCTTGTACGAAAGGTCTTTATTGGCGGGGGAAGCTGCAGAGCAGCATTAAGGAGGAGGGGAGAGAGAGAGAGAAATGGGGGAAGGGGGGAGAGAGAGAGAGAAGAGAAGAGGAGAGGAGAGGAGAAGAGACATACACGGGGGGATGGGAGAGAGAAGAAAGAGAGAGAGAGCAAAAGACAAGGGCATCTGATATAGTCTCGGTTAGGGGAGGTGTCGGGATGGTAGAACAGCCAATGTGTTACTGCTCTAGTGCACAGAGTAGTAGGGGGTGGGCCATAAGTTTGAGCTTTTCAGTGGATAGTCAGGATATACAAAGTTGTGCAATAATCTAACATTCTTCCCTTCTTGATATTTTAAAAATAGAAGGTTGGCTTGGGATAGGGGACTACGAGTTCTCTCTTCTGTAGCTTCTTCCTGCTGAGAGGGGCATGTAGTTTTAATTGGCCAACTAGAGGGTGATTATGATTTTTAAACAAGTAAGGGGTGAGAGGAGGTGTTAGAAGATGAGTTTTGGAGAGCAGCCATATGTGCTGCACGGTCTTTCTTGTATGTTGGAGAGGTAAGGGAGAAGAAGGGCTAGTGTTTGAAAGCAATCATGAGTGGATGACAAGTCAGAGGGAGTAGGTAAGAGGGATACAGGATTTAGTGTGGGACATGTATTAAAAGATAATGATGGGTTATATAAGAGAGAGGTTTGAAGATTAAGAATATGGCATGGTGGTATGGTTTGAAGATTTTTGTATGTTAAAAGATTAGATAGAGGGCTTGGCGCCTGTGGCTCAGCGGGCTAAGGTGCCAGACACGTACACCCGAGCTGGAGGGTTCGAATCCAGCCTGGACCCACCAAACAACAATGACGGCTGCAACCAAGAAATGGCTGGGTGTTGTGGTGGGCGCCTGTGGTCCCAGTTGCTTGGGACGCAGAGGCAAGAGACTCACTTGAGCCCAGGAATTGGAGGTTGCTGTGAGCTGTGATGCCACAGCACTCTGTCCAGGGTGGCAGCTTGAGGCTCTATCTCAAAAAAAAGAAAAAGAATAATAATATAATCTTAAAGTTTTATTCTAAAATTTCTACCAATTTTTAAAATTTTGTTGTTCCCTTCCATGTTAAGGGATGAAGTTAGGTGCATTTATCATCAATGTCCTTTCATATTTGCCCCTTTTTACTTCATCTGTTTTTTGTTGTTTTTTGGGGTTTTTTTTGCAGAGACAGAGTCTCACTTTTTCGCCCTCGGTAGAGTGCCGTGGCATCACACAGCTCACAGCAGCCTCCAGCTCCTGGACTTAGGCGATTCTCTTGCCTCAGCCTCCAGAGTAGCTGGGACTACAGGCGCCTGCCACAATGCCCGGCTATTTTTCTGATTTTTGTGGTTTGCCAAGGTTGGGTTTGAACCCACCACTTTCAGTATATGGGACTGGCGCCCTACTTGATGAGCCACAGGCACCACCCTACTTCATCTGTTTTTAATATCCTTTTTCCTTCCCTGTTTATAGATAGTTAATACTGTGCTACTTATCTTGTTCTTCCAAAAATTAAGCCTTTTTAAATGTAATGCTATGTTTCCTGGGAAGTTTTTAATTTTTTTCTTTCTTTTTTTTTTTTTTTAATGAGGACTTCAAGAAATAAACTCTTTTCACCACAGAGTATAATATTAAATGATAAAATTTCTAACATTTGAGATATGATTAAAGAGAATTTTCAGTGAAAATCTTTATCATGTCCCTCAAATTGTGCCATATAGATGACTACCTGCTTGAGGCAATAAATCAGGAGCCCAAGTTCTGGTTCTAGTCTTTACCATCATGTGACCTTGAGTAAGTCACATACCTACTTTTATCCTCAATTTCTTGTCTAAGAAATGGAAAAAGCCAGAGGAGCAATTTCATAGGATCGAGATGAGGTATGAAAGAGTTAGCACAGAACCTGAGTGTGGGCCCTCAAAAAATCTTGGGTATTGTTATCATTCATTTAAGACACTTTGAACCTTTAGGCATTAATCTCTCTATAACTTCATAAATTAAAATCATGTGCCTTAAAAAAAAACATTTTATGCTGTATCTTAAAGGTAATATAATTGAGACAAAAAGTTGTAATGAAAATGATCAAAGCTGATTCAAATTTTGAGTGGCCCTAAATAATAATATGAAATTTGCTATTTTCTTTCTTTGAAAGACTAGCTTTTTGAAACATAAAGTAGTATATGTCAAAGACTTCAGTCAAATTACAGACTATTTTTTTCTTCTTTACAGCAAAGGAGACAAGTTTCTGATTCTGGTGCTATAAAAAACAAATCTTGGAGGGGAAATAACAAGAAAGAGTGTTGGAGTTATCTCTCTACTAATAATCAAAAGATGAAATCTGATGGATTAGGAGCATCTGGACATTCATCAAGTACTAGTATAAGTAAAACTTTGACACATGATACTTTAAAGGAAAAAGATGGTCCAAAAATAGCAGCTAAAGTTACAAAAGAATTAAAAACTGGGGGAAAAAATGTCTCTGGAAAGCCCAAATCTGTGATAAAAACCAAAACAGAAAACAATGGTAACACAAGGTGGGAAAACATGTCACCTAAACAAGTTGTGGGAAGAACAGCAATGGCAGCAGCAGCTGGACAGAAAACTTCATTACATGGCAAAGGAGTGAGAAACCAGGAAGGGCGCACTGCAGGTGCCAGACCCAAGGTACTCGCTGGAAACTTAAATGTGCAACCCAAATCAAAACCTGTGAAGAAAGTGACAGGGAAAGATTCTCCATGCCTGAGCATCACAGGACCCTCCAGCATGTCCACAAATTCAAGTATGGAACTGTCAATTTCCACTGAATGTTTGGATGAACCAAAAGAAAATGGATCAGTGAAAGAAGAAAAGCCTTCTGGTCACAAACTATCCATTTGTGATTCTGCAGGACAAATAGTGAAAAACAGTATAGACAGTGTCAAAACCTCCACTGGAGGTGGGTTCTAGCACTCTAATTTTTAGTAGCTCCTACCAATTAAAAGTTCCTAGAAAAAAATATTACCCTGTATTTGGGCTTTATTTGCTTTCAAATGCAAAAAAGTGTTTATTTATATGTAATTACACAAATTTGAGAGAAAACATAATCCTTCCCACTTTACCAATTGTGTTTTATAGTGTCTGACCAGTAAATTTACACATTATTGTTGCATATTTAATGTGTTCTGTTTCATGACTCACTTTTTCTTAATTTGTAGCAGTAAAATCTCGAGCTGTTTCAAGAGTTCCAAATGGAACTTCCAATAAAAAAAGTATTCATGACCAAGATTCTAATACAAGTAACAGGTAGGTCTTCATTGAATGTTTTACCTATACGTTAGCCTTCTCTTAAAGTTAATTATTTGCTAACTTTTAGCTGAATGTTTTCAAAATATCTTCTTTGTTAAAAAATTTAATGTATTTACACAATGATATTTTAAAACTGCTTACTTATTAAAAGAAGTTAGTATATTTATGCAAAGTGATGATTGATACAAAATATTAGAAGACCTTAATTTGTACTTGGGCAGTGTGATTATGCCTTGCTTTATCAGATGTGATAAAGCAGAGTTTTATTCACTGAAAGACTTAGGAACATAGGATTTTTCTGTTTTTAGAAGAGTTTTTTTTTTTTAAGTTCTTAAGGAAAGTTCTATTTCAGTTAAGGGTCTTTGAAAAGTTTGTTTTGGAATCTCAGTGTAAAACTAAATGCAAATAATTTTTCTTAGTGTACTAAAGAAAGTCAGTGCCAAAGTATATGGGGATCCAGTACCACAGGCAATGTTAAAGAAAAGAGGAAATGGTAATGGATGTGCTACAGCTCAGCAGAGGACAAAGAGTACCCCATCTAATCTTGTAAAATCTCAAGGTAAAGCTGAAATAGTCCTGGGTATTATGAATGTTATTTCTTGTTTAAATTGGATATGCAGAACTCTGATTCAAACTTTAGTCACAAATAAGCAAAATATATTTCATTCATTTTACGTTTGTTGACAATATACAGATGAGAATTTATACTTTCACTTTTAAGCAAGCATTTCGATGTTTTAGGATGTGGGCTTGGTTTTTGTTGTCTTTTATAAAATAAGTAAGTAAGAGAGTCACTAGTTTATCTGCATTTCTGGTCCTTTTATATATTATGCCCATATTTCTTAAGAGTTTGTTGATAACTATAGGTATACCTTCTGTAAAACTTGTAATGACAAGCTCTTTAGATAGTAATGGTACCATCTAGATCAGCTGTTCTCAACCTTCCTAATGCCTCCCAATGCCGCCATTCTTTAATATAGTTCCTCATGTTGCGGTGACCCCCAACCATAAAATTATTTCCATTGCTACTTCATAACTGTAATTTTGCTACTGTTCTGAATTGTAATGTAAATATCTGATATGCAGGATGTATTTTCTTTGTTACAAAGATGTCGTGACCCACAGGTTGAGAACCGCTGATCTAGATAGTTGTAATATGTAGAGAGGAAGAATTTTCCCTCCAGAATCTGTGCTGTGCCCATTGTTTTTCAATGTTCCAAGAAAAAAGAGTGCTGATCAGAATGCATGATTTTAAAAATCTCTTTGCTTTATTCATTAAGCATTTGCATATGTAAGAGCAATCATAAAATCCTGATTTAGATTATGAATTAGCACTAAAAGTGAATTAAACAATAAGGCCAAGAAAAAGTATTCATATGCTATTAGTAGCTAAAAATTAAACATTTATAATATTCTATTTAATATCTAAAATATCTCTAAGATTTTAACCAGTGTAAACAAATGGATTCCCAAAATTAATCCCTCTTTTATCCAGTCCGCTGTTCTAGTTTCCACTGCAGATCTAAGTTGTTAGTCCTAATGAGCTACAGTAATAATGACCTGGTTGTGAGAAGTAAATTGGTTTTATTCCTGTTTGATGAAAAAAACTATAACAATTTCAACAATTCTGTTTTACATTTTATAGTTAGCTTGATCTCCCTTTTAGCTGTGTAAAACATAATTTTTTCTTCAAAAATTTCAAAGGGGATACCCTGCTTCTCCTTGGATTTATTTATGCAAACCAAATTTTGGCATAACAATCAAGGCTCTTTACTTGAGGAAGAGATTTTATTTTAATAATTTTTATTAAGACCAGGGAACACTCCCCCTGTATTTTTATTATTATTATTTTTTGTTTGTTTGTTTTTTGAGACAGAGCCTCAAGCTGTCACCCTGGATAGAGTGCTGTGGCATCACAGCTCACAGCAACCTCCAATTCCTGGGCTCAAGTGAGTCTCCTGCCTCCGCCTCCCAAGTAGCTGGGACTACAGGTGCCCGCCACAATGCCCGGCCATTTTTTGGTTGCAGCCGTCACTGTTGTTTGGCGGCCGGGCTGGATTCGAACCCGCCAGCTCAGGTGTACGTGGCTGGCGCCTTAGCCCATTGAGCCACCAGAGTCCCTTTTTTGCCTGCTCCAGTTCTGATGTCTACTTTAAGTGACCTCCACGAAATAGCTAAATTTTTGCCTCGCCTTTGGTACAAATAAAGGGACTCAGAGTTTTTCCTTTTCCAGGAAGGCAAAGAAGAATTAGTAATAGGGCAAGGAAGGGAAGAGTGCCCTAAATGTTCCCAACAGTAATCTTGGAGGGTGGGCTTTGTACATAACAGGCTGCATCTTTAGTCCTTCCATATGTGTGGCTACGAAGGAAGTCAGCGAAGAGATAAAATTTAATTAAATAAGGGATCCGAAATATAGCCTTCTCCTGTGAAGGCTGTTACCTAAGGATCTCATCCAGGCTTGGAAAAGTTGGGGTTCTGGAAAACAGGATCTTTGAGGGTAAGTGAATTAAGTGTTAAGAGCTGTAACCTGCTATCTTCTTTTTAGGTGTGCTGGGCTGCAAACCACAGTGAGTTTTCAGAAGTCAGTAGCAGGTGGAGGGGGGAGAAAAGAATTCCTTAAGCAGAGAACTTGGCAGTTAGCGGAACTCTGATGTGCTTTTTCCCCCCCCTGTGGTGTGTACATGGGAACCTGTTGGAGTGAGGAAAATGCCTCCATAGAATAAAAACGTTTTTGAGTAGTGTGGCAATGTATCATTTCCAGGACCTCCCCTATAATTGGGAAATTGACTTTTTTGTATTTGTTTTAACTGGGATGAAGAATAATATCCCTTTGGCATCCCTAGTATTTCGATGCCAAGGGCAGATGTGAAATTCACTAGCATGTGGAATAGAATTTTGTACTTAGGCCAAAAAGTCAATGGTTAGGGTTGAGAAGTAGACAGCAAAAATGAAATGGCCAAGGACTGAAGCTGATCTGGTTGACAAAAATCTTTACACCTATTCCTTTGTAACTTGGGGGTTTGAAGGGCCTCTGTTAAGTCCTTGACGGCTGGCAAACTAAAGTAGATCACATTTTAACCAGGATTGTCTCCTTGTGACTTGGAGACTTTAACCCAGATCCCAGCAGGTCATCAGCCTCTGCCAGAAGGAGAAACTGGGAATGAGCCCTCCAGTTGCATTTACCGAATCACCTGGTTGGCAGGTATGTCTTCACCACATTGCAGGAAACCACTCCCATTCAGCCTCGGTCTCACCAGGCTGATTTTCAGAAGTCACGGAGTCTGAGTAGGGTATTTGGGGTGCAGTTATGGGGAGGTTGATGAAAGGAGTCACCCTGAGCAATTGGGTGAGAACATTTCTTGGGTTTCCCGTATTAAGATCTGGCAATGAACATTTTTCAGTAGCAGCATTTGCTTTATGCAACTTTCCTCAGAGACGGGAACTTTGCAGTGACTCACCCTAACCCTATGAGGGAAATGAGTAAAACTCACTTGTAAAATGCAGTGCCTGACTTTGATTCTGCCCTTCAAATCAACGTGCTTTTGCAGCAGGCAATATTTCTTTGGTTCCAATCGTGGGCAGGGCCTATGTGCTTTGAGGCTCCTTACTTCATCGACTTTAGAAGTATTTAAAGCCCCCTCGGCACAGTTTAAGATGATGTGGGGGATGGTGGTGGTGAGTTGTAAGGAGGAAGGTTTAGAGAGTTTATCTACTGCTGTAAAGTAGTTGCTTAAACAACCACCTAAAAACACAATGGTGTCAAATAACAAGCATCTATTTTTCCGCACGTGCTCTGTTGACAGGTGGGGGATTGGCTGATTTAGGCTGGGCTCTGTGGGGGTTGACTTTAAGCAACAGGTTGGGTCCAGATCTGTTGCATGTGTCTCTTTGCCTTGGGGTAGAAGTCAGAAGCACAGTAGAGCAGGCCCAGCACATCACAACTCCCACATTGTATCCAGTGACATCCTACCAGTCAAAGTAAGTCACATGGCCAAGGCCAACATCAATTCAATGGGGTGTTAAGTTTCTTTTGGCTAGGCAACAAATTAACACAAACTTAGCTGCTTAAAACATTACAGTTTTTACACTGTAGTTTCTGAGGGTTTGGAGTCCAGGCATGAGTCAGCTGGGTCCTCTTCTCAAGGTGATTTCAGTGAGGCTAGGGTCTCCAGTAAGGAAATATCAGCTTCCCAGCATTCTGCTCCATGCAGCTGTGAGATTCGCGGTACTTTGATTTTTCACCCTGGCCTGACATAGTCACCTAGATGTAATCGCAGACATTTCTCAACTGTTTCCTCATGTCACTGCTGAGAAGCAAGTGTGGGTACTGTCCACACTGAAGGTTAGGGGATTGCAAAAGGTGTGAATACCAAGAGGCCACCTGAAGACTGTTGATCACAAATATTTGCTGAACAATTTGCTGTGCCCCAGGCAAGTGAACGCACAAGTCAGGCCCATGCTAAATGGCTGTGATGAAGGCAAAAATGCGTACGGGCTCTGGAGAGCACTGTAGATAATACTGGGGTCACGGGACAGTTACTGGTGGGTGGAGAGGGAGAAACGAATGTCGGCAACACCTTCAAGAAGGTGGAACCAGATTTTTTTTTTGCAATTTAGAAAAATGGAAAGAAAAGAAGAAAAGAGTATTAAAGAAAGAAAAAGACCAGAAACTGTATCGTCCTGCCCTCTTCGGCAGACTCTTTTCTTTTACCAGAGTTTATAATCATCTCTCCCTTCTGAGCAGCCCGCAGAGCCTGCTACAATTCATTCCCCCGTCTTCTGCCTCCCTTCTCGTCCTTTCATTTTTTTTTTCCCCTACTTTTTCTGGAAAAAATAGTGTATACTAAGATGGTACCTCCTTATTGAAGAAAATGAGTGATTAATTTTCTCTTTCATTGAATTCGGGATCTTAAAGCTAATCTCTTCCAGGCTTCCCGATTTCTTTTGCATAATTAAAAATGCAAATGTTAAAGTATTTTTAATCCATGAAGAATTAATCAGTCACATCACAAACTCCTCTCTCGCTCAGCATACGCTCCTCTGAAAAGATAGGTCAGCCTTCAAGCCTGCAAGGAAGTCGTAGTATACCCAGGTTCAAGTTTGGACAGTTCTGAAGGAGCAATTTAAGAGAGAGAAGCTGCTAGGAACGATACCCAGTTGTGAACTTTTTTTTTTTTTTAATTTGTTTCTCGGGACTTTTACTAGGTGCCTTATCTTGGGGCAGTAAAAGTAAATGACTTTGAGAAGTGACATGAAACAGTCAGCATCCTCAGACTATAATATAAAGTAGAGGCTGCACCCTAGCTACCAACAGACCTATTTTATTTGCCTTACCTAGAATTTTAAAATTAAAATAAGTTAATGTATTAAATTTGGGGGAGCCAGGCAGGAAACTATATTTATGAATTCCCTTAAAAGGAATTGGACAGCGGTACAAGGCTGCATCCTTCTAGGCAACAATCTACATAACCAAGGGCCTTATTCTGTCCATCAAGGCTGTTCATGTTCTGTGTGTCACAGAATGTAGGTGGCTGCTTCTGGAGCAGTGGGTTTCCTTCCTCCTTAGTTAATTGCCTTGTAGACATTAGGATTTGCCCCAGCCTAAAGCCAGCAAGCATTGTCTTCAGCGTGTTTTGAACGTACCTGTAGAACTTTCTGAATAAAGTATGTAGAGATTGCTGGGCCCTGCACAGGATGGACTGGATCAGAATATCTCAATTGAGCCTCAGCAAGCAGCGTTTTTTTTAAACAAGCCCTCGTGATGGGTGTCACATGCACCTGCTGTAGGTGCAAGTCACTGTTGTGAAGTTCCTGTTTGCCCTGGGAGGTGGCTGGATCAGGTGCAAGACAGGCCCCCGTGCTGACCTGCAAAGGGGCTCAGGGCTGCCTTTTTGCATGAATGGCTACATTTTGGAAGTACATGGCGGTATCTGGTCTGAAGGTGCTGTGCCGTCTACCTCTGGGCTCCGTGTAATCCAGGGTCACACTGCTCCGTACACCTGTGTTATGAAGCTCCGCAGTGCGTGATCTGGGGGTGCCTTTCCTTACTCTGTGAGAAAGAGGGGTAGATGGTTACTGAACCAAAAGCAACCCTCTTCATTTAGTTGAAACATGAAAGGAAGTTCTAACTGGGTAGCAAAAACTAGCGTGTCAGGAGAGGCTGAGTATTAGTACTGATGAACACTTTCTTATGTCTGTCTGTGTGGATTTTTTTTTTCTTTTTACACAAAAATCCTCTTTCGTTCCCTTCACCATCCCTTTCATGCAGACTGTCTGTAAATCATGATTTGCTCATTAACAGGATTTTTGTCTCATATATCCAACTGATCAATTTAGGTGCTATTTTTATTATCCTCACCAACAATAATTATAAAAATAATAACAAACAACTTTAAGTTGGCAATGAACCTCAATATACACTGATTGGGATGTGCAGGGATTAGTCACGATTGCTAATGAATATTTAAAATTTCCTTTAGCTTTCTTGGCAGAAGCACTAACCAGGAACTTTAGAAGTCCAAGTTTGAATTATTGGCTCGTTACAGACTGGCCTGAGAGAACTAAGCGGTTGCGATGGTTTCGTCTCCCGAAGCCAGGATTTCAGCTCCGGGCTGCCAACTGTTGCTCCCCAAGGGTGCTTGACGGTCTTCCAGTCTTTGGAAATCACCATCCATCACGAAAGCCACTGCAGCCTGTTTTCCAGCTCCAACCGTTAAAGTAGCTTTGCTCATCACAGACAACTCGGTCAGCTTTCTCTGGAGCACTGGGCAAAAGAGAGCAAAGGAAAAGAGGGTGAAACAGTGGTTTCACTCACTGCCCAGATTTGGAAACAAGGGCAGACATAACTTTCGCCACTTCTCTTTTACTGTGGGGAACACTGAGGCCATCAGAGTTCAAAGTGGGGGACACTGGGTCAGCTGCCTTTGTTGGTACAATGGGCTTGCAGTTAATCACAAACAGTCGGAGGTCAGGTTCCTACGGTTGAGTTGCATGAACCTAATAATTAGGGGCTTAAAACTATCTTATGTTGCATGAAAACAACAGAGAAACACTTGTGTTTAGACTTGTAAAATACTTTGTCCGTCAGGCCTCCTACAGTCTTCACATTAAACGCTCTGAAGTCCGGCGGCACCTATGGCTCAGTGAGTAGGGCACCGGCCCCGTGTACCCAGGGTGGCAGGTTCAAACCCGGCCTTGGCCAAATTGCAACAAAAAAATAGCCGGCCATTATGGCGAGCACCTGTGGTCCCAGCTACTTGGGAGGCTGAGGCAAGAGACTCGCTTGAGCCCAAGAGCTGGAAGTTGCTGTGAGCTGTGATGCCACTCCTGAGGGTGACAAGGTGAGACTCTGTCTCTCTTAAAAAAAAAAAAAGCCCTAAGTATGCCAGCAACAAAAAAGAAAGCACAGCTGGAAACGTGATGATAATGCTGAGATTCCCAAATGCTCACCTTCCTATCTCACCATCCTCAGGCCTCTACTGTCACAGTTTCACATACACAGTACGGAGCTTTATAGATTTGACGTCATGGGTGGCCAGTTCTGAAAATGTACACGTCGGAACAATATAAGACACTATATAGATATATTTTTCAAAGCCAGTGGAAACTACAAGCTGCCCACCTGAAAAGTATGGGTGGAGGAAAGTTTTGGAGCTGTATCCAATAGGGATGGAAGCCTCATGTTGTCAGGCAACACATCTTACAGACAGGTTCCCCTTTTATGTCCTCGGGCCGATCAATTCAGAAGATTTGTCAAAAGAAAAACCAAGAGGGGGGATGAGCACAGGCCTTCTGTGCTGATATGTACCTGTGGTGCGTGTCTGGTCTGTGAAAATTAAGTCAACTGAAGGAAGCGGTCAGTGTAGGGAGGTGGTCAGCTATGGAGGTTCTACTCAATGTGAAATTCTATGTGGACCTGTCCGTTTGGGACTGTTATGCCCACTACTGTGGTAGAATTTCTCTTTCCAAGATACCGCTCCCAAATGACATCCCCCAGAAGGGGGACAGGGCAAAGAGCTCAGGTACGCTGAGGACCCAGGGTAACGCACTTCCCATGAAGAGACCTGGTCTTCCTAACAGCTTCGCAGCTTTCCATTGGGCTCGCAGCTTGGAGGGTCTATTGAGAAATATAAGATGTGGTTCTTGTCCTGGAGAAATCTGCAGTTTAGTTGGGGGACAGTAATGCCTGGTGGGTGTGCATAGTTCCTCTGATAGGATGGATACATAGCTTAATGCTTTAGCTCGTGGAATAGACTAGAAGTGCTCTGGGATTTAAGATTGATTTTAGGCCTCCATCTCTATGACTCTTGCAAAGATGCTGGGTTTTTATTTATTTGTTTGTTTTTTGGTTTTGGAGATTGAGTCTCACTCTGTCACCCTGGGTAGAGTGCCATGGCATCATCATAGCTCACAGCAACCTCACACTCCTAGGCTGAAGCAATCCTCTTGCCTCAGCCTCCCCAGTAGCTGGGACTCTAGGCACCCACCATTCCTGGCTACCTTTCCCCCCAGATTTTTAGTAGAGACGGGGTCTTGCTCTTGTTCAGGCTGGTCTTGAACTCCTGAGCTTAAGCAAAGCACCTGCCACACCCAGCCAAAGATACTGTTTTTTAAAATTTGTATGATTTTATTAATATAAAGGAGGGGTTTTAGAATCTGATACATATTTTATTAAGTGACAATAGAGCATAGAGAAATGACCTTAAACAAGCCACTTAACGTCTGGGAATGTCAGTTTCTGTATTTGTAAGTGTGTGTGTGCACGCACGCGTGTAAAATACTACCTTTCCCACTTACCTTATAAGCTCTTGGTGAGGATAAAACAAAATTCAGTACCACAAAAAGAAGGAAACATCATTAACTAACTGGTTAAATGAAGCTACCGCCTGAACTTGTTTTTAAAACTTCTCGTTTTGGCCGTGAGAGTTATGTTTTGTTCATAGACCTCTGATGACTCCTAATGGGAACTTTATCTAATGGCTTTATAAACATAATAATGCACATTCATGCGGCAACGTTTTACGGTGCCATCCTCACTTGGTTATTACAACTGTGATATTTAGAGTACAATATGTATTGCCCCTTCGTTTGTAAAGAAACTGCAGCTCAGAAGCATTAAGTGCTGTGGTCTGAGAAGGTGGAAGAGCCCAGATTAGACCCTGGTATTTCTGACTTGCCGAGAAAACTTCCCCACCACAGTGTGCTGGATAACAGGAAGGAGACAAGATTTTCTCTTTTTTTTGGAGTTTTTGGTCGGGATTGGCTTTGAACCCTTCACCTCCGGCACATGGGGCTGGTGCCCTATTCACTGAGCCACAGGTGCCGCGGAGATGAGGTTTTTAAACAGTGTAAAAATATAAGGAATATCTACAAATACTGCTCACTCTCTTGAATATCTGTCTGAAAAAAACTTCAGTAAGCCTTAATCCTAAGAACAAAGTAAAGTAAAAACATGCATAAAATGCGCAGATGATTGTTTTAAAAATTTACTTTCTCGTAAACAGCTTCATCTCCTAGCAAGTTGCCTTTTTTTTGGTAGGAACAGCAGTTCCCGGAGAATATTCCTGAAGGGTGCTCACGGTTGCCCTGTCTCTCTTTCAGTCACAGATCAACTCCGAGCAACCATGATCGGATACAGCGTCTGCGGCAGGAATTCCAGCAAGCCAAGCAGGATGAGGACGTGGAAGATCGGAGACGCACCTACAGCTTTGAACAACCCTGGGCAAGTTTCGAGTTCTCGGGCTTCCCTGCAGTAGACACCACTAAGCTGTGACCCCACTCCTCTAAGAAAGGAGACACAATGGAGCCAGATTGCTTTGACCTTTAACCTTTTGACCTTTCCCTGATTTCCATCTGTGTTTCATCATTGCTAATTTCATGTCATATCCTGTTCCACCCTCTGTCCATCACGTAATAGGTCTCATCAGCCTTGTGATGGGACTTGGCAAAAGTATTCACATACAAAGTACGGAGCTTTATAGATCTGACGTTGTCATGGGTGGCCAGTCTGAACGTGTACATGTCAGAACAATATAAGATGCTGTATATATATTTTTTCAAAGATCCCAATTATGCATTTTTTAGTAGTATTTTTCTATGGATATGTCTTTCTCAGAAAGATGAGAATGAAACTAAGGAATCAAGCCCAGATAAATTAATTTAGCACATGTCTATTTCATCTATAATGTATAATAGTGTTTTGTAACTCCTGATGGTTGAATCTCCCTCATCCCCCTTGTGTATTTGTTGAACCCTTCTCATTTATTTCTCTACACCTTTATTCTCGGCCATCTTCTGTGCAGCCACCAGAGTGATCTTTCTAGAACAAAAGTTTGAATGCTTTCTCAACAGCAGACCCATGTTCTGATGAGCTCATCCCATTAACGGTGGTACGGCTGTAGACAGACCCATGTTTTGATCTTGTGTTTCACCCTAGAGATTGATGGCACTTCTGGGAAAGGAGGTGTTGGAGCAGGTTTGGAGATTTGAGACAATGGGGAGGGTTTGAAGAATCTCTTTGGGAAACTTGATGGTGAGTCAGGGGTGGAAAAAAATAAGCTGCTTGAGGTAGGAACGTAGCTCAGGGATTTAGTAAGGCTGATCACCAACAATGGTTGTAGGACTGGAAATAGAAAGAATAAATTCATAGATTAATTCTATGAAGACAAGACAGACATGGAAGACAAAGTCAAGGAAAGTTGCTCAAGTCCTGGCGAGGCTCCTGCTGAAGCATCGCCCAGTCTGGGTGGTGACAAGTGCAGCTGAGGCCTGGGAGTCTGCAAGAGGGTCCAGAAGTCTGGTGTTACCAATGTGAGGAGGGTGTGGTCTAAGCAGTAGTTTTTCGGAGGTGGCACATTTCTGGATGAAGCAGCGGTCCAAAGCATGCCGTCTGTGCACAGGTGTTACAGACCAGGGGAGATCAGTGTCCGTAATCTGATGCACTCCCTTCCAAGCATTGCAAATGAAATTGTGCTAGATATCTGGGAAAGTTAGTGTTAGGAAAAGACTTGAAGTTAAAATAGGAAAAAAGATTCTGTTTTATTTGGGGGAAGGGTTAGCTACGTGGCTGAAGTAGAACTGAGAGGTTGTTTATATGGAGGGGAGGGGAGGTTCAAGGTGGCAACATAGGAGGAGGCTTCGATGCTATAGAGAGAGATTGAGGAAGGATGGTTCCAGGTGGAACACCAGCCCCCTGACCAGGGGACCTGGCTCTCCAGGACTCAGTGTTCTCATTTGCAGACTAATAAGATTAGAGTAGGTGATTGAGTGTCAGTTCCTAGACCCTTTGATAAGATGAAGGGCCCCAGACTCCGCTCCCATAGCTCAGCAGCTAGGGCGTGGGCCACATACACCAACAACGTGGTGAGTTCGAGCCTCGCTGGGCCTGCTAAACAACAATGACAACTACAACCAAAAAATAGGCGAGTGTTGTGGCGGGCACCTGTAGTCCCAGCTACTTGGGAGGCTGAAGCAAGAGAATCGCTTAAGCCCAGGAGTTGGAGGTTGCTGTGAGCTGTGACACTACGGCACTCTACCGAGGGTGACATAGTGAGACTCTGTCTCAAAAAAAGAAGGACCCAATAATGAAATGAAGCCAAGCTTGTGGACCAGATGCAAGTAGAGCTTTTTCAGTTGAATATAGAGGCCTGCTGGGTCCGTTACCTGTAGGTCAGGGCTTCTCAAAGTGGGGTCCGTGGAACGGTACCGTCAGCACTGCCTGGAAACACATACACAGTCATGGGCCCTGTCTTCGCCTTTCTAGACCTGATGTCTCTGGGTGGGTGGGGCCCAGGAATCTGTATTTTAACAGACCCGCCAAGTAATTCTGAAACAGGCTCAACTTTGAGAAACCCCCTTCTAGAGTCTAGACCAGGGTTTTTCAACCTTTTTTTTTTTTAATCTCACAGCACACTTGAACCTATCGTTAAACTTCTGCAGCCCACTTAAGTTACGTTGGTTAAAAAAAGAGTAAAAAAAGAACGTCTGTCCTTTAAACTTCTTTCAAAAATAATTTAATTGATGATCTTTAAAATTTTTCCTGGCACACCTAAGATCCTCTCATGTACACAGTTTTGTTTTTGAGACAGAGTCGGTAGAGTGTTGTAGCGTCACAGCTCACAGCAACCTCAAACTCTTGGGCTTAAATGATTCTCTTGCCTCAGCCTCCCAAGTAGCTGGGACCATAGGCAGCCACCACGAAGCCCAGTTTTTATTTTAGAGATGAGGTCTTGCTGTGGCTCAGCCTGGTCTCGAACACCTGAGCTCAGACAATCCACCTGCCTTGGCCTCCCAGAGTGCTAGGATTACAGGCGTGAGCCCCCATGCCCGGCCCTTTTGGGTGTTAAAACCCCATATCCTCAATATTATATTTCTACCTTTTTGGTGTTAAAACCCCATATCCTCAATATTATATTTCTACATAAAACAAGAAACCTATACATGTTTCTACTGAGAGATTTGGTGACCAAATTGGAGTTTGAGGAAAATTAATTTGGGGGATAAATGGAAAAAAACAAAAAATGGCAAAGGTGTACTGCAGTTGACCCTCGTATATGGGGGTTAGGGGTGCTGACAAACCGTAGTCCCGTGCAATCAAAAATCTGCATACCATTTCTGACTCCCCCAAAACTTAACTACCATACTAATAGACACTATTGACCAGAAGCCTAAACAGTCGATAAACACATACTTTTTATGTTCTTATGTTTTTATGTATTATGCACTGTTTTATTTATTCTGACGATAAAATAAGCTAGAGAAAAACTTGTTATTAAGAAAATCATGGCTCGGCGCCTGTGGCTCAATGGGCTAAGGCGCCAGGCACGTACACCTGAGCTGGCGGGTTCGAATCCAGCCCAGGGGCCCGCCAAACAACAATGATGGTTGCAACCAAAAAATGGCCGGGCGTTGTGGCGGGCGCCTGTAGTCCCAGCTACTTGGGAGGCGGAGGCAGGAGACTCACTTGAGCCCAGGAGTTGGAGGTTGCTGTGAGCTGTGATGCTACAGCACTCTACCCAGGGTGACAGCTTGAGGCTCTGTCTCAAAAAAAAAAAAAAAGAAAAAGAAAAGAAAAAAAGAAAATCATTAGAAAGGAAACACATGTACTGTTGATTAAGTAGAAGTGAATCATCATAAAAGTCACATCCTCATCTTCACATTGAGGGGACTGAGGAAGGGGGGGGATCGGTCTGTCTCAGGGGTCCAGAGACAGAAGGGAATCGGTGTGGAAATGGACCCACGAGGCTCAAACCTGTGTTGTTCAGACATCAAATCTAGTTTGACCCTTAGCTCAACAGAGCAATATGAGTCCTTAAAACAGGCAATTGGCAATATGGGTCCACTATTCACAAGCTAAAACACCTCAGGCAATCCATTCTTGCTTGAATTTGGGAAGTTATAAGACAAGTTCCTCAGGCCTAACATCTAAGAAGATCTCTAATCGTCTTCTGCAGCAATATTCCTATTACTGATATTTTTTTCCTAAGGTGTTTAGTTCATTGTTCTAGATGATCAAGCAAGTTGAGTCACTCCAGTACAGCTGCGTGACAGAATTATGTTCATGTACTTAACACTGAACTCAGCGTAATTGACTCAGTCCGTTCCCACCAGGTTTCTTAAAGCAGGATTCTTTTGTGATGAGCGGTAAATATTTTTTAGCTACATGTATTTGGACATAGAGGCTAAATAAGGAGTAACAAGCACAGTGTCAACCTTTCAGAGACAACAGCAACTTCGTGTGGAGGTGGTATCACAGCCACACACAGTTCCAACCTGGCAAACCCTGTGAGGATTTGTCATCCCCTGTCCCACACCATGAGGAGCTGCATTAGCTATTTGAGTTTACCTGGGAATGGAGATTCTAACTAGCATCTTCCCAACATTTACTCTTTGGTTAATTATTTCATTCATCAAACTTAGTGAGTGTACACTGTGTTCTAGTCATTGTGTTTGGGGCAGGAGAACAAAGATGAGAAGGAAAGACTACTCTTAGGACTCAACAGTGGAGCTTTAAAAAAAAAAGAATTCTTGGTGCTGTGTAGACACGGTATGCTAACAATAAATATGGGGTGTTGTGAAGCCAGGAGGCTCAGATCAGCTTTGGATGATCAGGACAGGCTTGAAAGAACCCCTCTTTAACTTGGAAATGTACTTTATTTTATTTTTTATTTATTTATTTTTGCAGTCTTGGCTGGGGCCAGGCTTGAACCCACCACCCCCAGTATATGGGGCTGGTGCCCTACTCCTTGAGCCACAGGTGCCACCCTGGAAATGTATTTTAAATATGTAACTTTGAGAAGCAAAGAAACATGTCTCAGTAAACTAAAAGGGATGGATGGATTTCTGGCTGGTAACATTGTATTTGCATGTAAGACTAAATGGGTGTTTCCTCCTCCTCCTCTCTGGATGTTTTTCACCTGGAGAAGTGAAAATGATTTGAAATCTATTTTGGTTTCTTTATAAGTTTCTTTTTGAATGGGGACAGTGAATATGTTGGCATATATTTCTATATTATCTACTCTATATGAACAATTGTGTTAGGGGAAATTTGAGAAAATCTAGTACATTTGGAAACTCAACTACTGAAGGCCACATTACTGTATATCAAAATGCCGCAGCAGTGTAGACGGACAGTGTGGCTTGTATCATTGTCTCCTGTAATGAGTGAGCAGGGAATTATGTGGATGACAGGCTGATTACCTTAGGAATAGAGTAATTTCCTAAATTGTGGGTCAGAAAGTGACCTTTTCTTTTTCTTTTTTTTTTTTCATTTGCAAACAACTGATACCTTGCGTGCTCCATGTTAATGATCATGTAAATGAGATTAAAGTCACTGTAGTTCTACTTACTATATTAATTTTTATGCCAGTTCTTATCATTACATAGCTGAGAGCTGCTTGGTTGTTCAAAATGGAGTTTGGCTATGGTTTTTATTATATGTTTTACAAAATGAGCTTTTTCTACATCTTTGTGTATTTTTTTTTTCTCTCCATGTGTGTTGTGACCTTGAAAGATCACCACTGTGTTTGGAAAGGCCAAGGCCGTGACCTCACTCGTTGGAACAGTTCGTAATCATTTTAGTTTTAAGGAACCACAAACTCATCTTCAAGCTGTGTATAAAACTTGGGACAATATTAGTTGACATTGTCTGCTTATTAGAGATACTCCCCCCAACCCCCAGCCACACACACAGTGTAGCCGGATGTGTCATGTTGGAAATATCCAAGCCAATTACTTTACATACAGAGGGAGAAACTGCAGAAAATTCATCCAAGGAAGCCCTTTTCAATTCCTCTATTTTGAAAACGTTCTCTATAAACTCTATCTGTACAGAATGCACCTGTCTTGAGCCTTTGTTCAAAATAATGTTTGGGCCCGAGGGAGCTGGTTTGTGGCACAAAAGGTCTTTAGATGAGCAGAGGCCCAGAAAATTTCCTTAGCTCCGTAATTGAAGCAAGTTCTCTCCCAAGTTGAGCAAGAGAAGAAGAAAAAGCAAATGCCTTCCTTGTGCGATGCCAGGTGCAACATAAATAAAGCAGCGAGTTGCTTTAAATCTTTTTTAAGATAATGGAACAATAGCTGGGGTTGGGGTTATTATCACAGAGCTCAGACACGGACAGGACTTAGTGTTGCTTTTAAAAGAATTAAATTGCAGGCTGCAGACATGAGTACAGTATGCTGTAAAAACTTCGCAGATACCTGAGTGGTGCCCACAAGGAGACTTGCGGGCTGAGCCGATTGATAGATGGGATAATGGGGCCTTTAATAGCTGTATTGCTAAATCCCTTCCATGCCAGGTTGAGAGTGACTTAAAGTAGTTTAGTCCTTCAGGTAGAAAATTGATACTCTGCGATGTGAATATCCTCTTTTCCCCCAAGCTCGTCTTGCTTCCTAGCTGTCTCTAAACTACAAAAATCTGCCCTTTCTCTCCATTTTCTTCTCTTAGACTTTTAATAGCTCTTCTTACCCCCTCAGCGTTCTACCTGCTTTAATTGAGGAGCTGATCCCAGTACTCAAGCACTCTGTACCCCTAGATTCTTCTCCTGTGCCTTGCAAATCTGAGAAAATGGTTTTCTTTTCACTGTCATCTTTGTTAAGGCAGAAAAGGTATTTGCTGTCATTTTCTCATAGTGGCATTCATGGCACGACTCAAAAAAAAAAGAATGCCATGTTAGTTGATAGCCTTGAAGTGTTAGCCTAGCTTGAAACTAGTGGAAGTTACCAGCCATGGAAATAGACCCATCGAAAGCCATTCCTGGATCCAAGGGGTACCCTTGACACACAGAGAACTTCTGCACTACGGCAACTTTTAGACGAGGCCACCCCCCCACCTTCCCCTCGTCCTCAGCCAAAACCTCCCTGACCATGGGCCCACGCCAAAGCCTCGCTTGGTGGGAACTGAAGCTGCCCTGGGTGCTGGGAGCACCTAACACCAGAAGGCCCCTTTCATTTTCAATGCACCTGTTGCTTAAAGTGGCAGAAAAATAAAATACAGATCGAAGCACGGGGGAAAGATGAGATGAAGACAAATAAACTGTATTAAGAACAAAACATGAATTTATGAAAAACTTCAAGAGGAAAATGGGCATGTACGGCAGATGTCCCCACCGTTACAAGGGTCACTAGTAGCAATTCAGCTTTTAAACATTCCGAGGGCAGCAGAGCGCCATCGATAGATGTGGAACTATAGTGCGTGATGCAGAGTGGGCAGAGGGCTGGGATGCAGGAGAGATGGACAGAAGCTCACTTCATTTCGATCAAACAGTGTAAGTGCAGTAAGTCTACTATACATGGGTCACTATGAAAGTTTTGAGACAGTCTGTGTGGCGGTCTCTTATTTTACTTCTTAGAAGCACAGTCGACAGCACCCTTTGTGATTCACCATGCAGGTTTTAACTTACTCGGCAACTCGAGTTGCTGGAAGGGCTTCATCTGTTTCTGTGCACGAGGATTTTATGTTTCTTGATTTTTGTGTATTTCGGACTTTTGTGATGACCCATGACCCTCATAGAAAATAATTGCCAATAATTTAGACTCTTTACATGATTTAATGGCATCAACATTGCTGCTGTCCTCTACCAAATCTCTAATGTACCATTTTTGCCCGGTAGGATGGCTTATACCAGTAACCCTAACACTCTGGGAGGCCAAGGCAGGTGATTGCTTGAGCACAGGAGTTCGAGACCAGCCTGAGCAAGAGCGAGACCCTGTCTCTACTAAAAATAGGACAAAAACAGCCAGTCGTTGTGGTGGGCACCTGTAGTTCTCGCTACTCTGGAGGCGGAGGCAAGAAGGATCGCTTGAGCCCAGGAGTCTGAGGTTGCTGTGAGCTATGACGCCATGGCACTCTACCCAGGGCAAAGGAGTGAGGGTCTGTCTCAAAAACATAAATAAGGTACCATTTTATCATTACATGGAATTCATATCAGGGTTATAGTGTATTTGAATTGCTCAAATAAGGATTCTGAATCTCACAGGGATTTTTGTCGTTGTCATCGTCAGCTTCGTCCTCCTCATCACTGTCATCACTGGCTTCCATCCAGGGCACGCAGACATTTTGTGTTTTACTCTTTGTTTTCTGTGTATGTCCTTGAGCATGTGAAATTTGGAAGATTTCTATTATTCATAATTTAAGTAGCAGAAAACCTGCCCCAAACAATCATTAATAAGAATATTACCTGTATTGGGCGGCGCCTGTGGCTCAAAGGAGTAGGGCGCCAGCCCCATATGCAGGAGGTGGTGGGTTCAAACCCAGCCCCGGCCAAAGAACAAACAAACAAAAAGAATATTATCTGTGTGTGTGTGTATACACGTGCACACATGCATGTGGGCTGGACTGTTAAGCCTGTAAACCCATCCTAGAAAACGTGCTGCATACTTTATTGGCCCCTATCACTACAGCCACCTCCGAAGTCCTCCCCTAAGGGGGCTATGCACTGAGCCAGCACCTGGTCCACCCTTGAAAGCACTTATTTGGGAGGATGAGTCTATGAACTTAATTGTCAGTCCTCACACAACAACAGCTCTGATGGCCATTCCAGAAAAAGTTACACAATTGCTTTGAAGGGTAGACTACGCAATGACATGGGTACTTAGCGTCCCAAGGTGAGCACTTTGAAGGTGACTGTAGTCATATTCAATGGTACCTAGCACTTTTTCTAGAATGCGTTCACAAACTTAATTGTCTGGCCTCATGTGGTTACACACTATTTTTCTTACCTATATGAAGAAAAATAACAGGGGTGAAAAAACACTGGATATTTTATGTAAATGTTAAAACAATGATGATTTCACGTCATGAGTGGCAACACAACTTTAATATTGAACTGTAAAAAGTTGTACAATATTCCCTAATTCTGGTTAGTGCTGAGACTTCGTACGATGTTTCTTTTTGTTCTTTAGCCTGTTAACTCTAGGTTAGCTATTTTGTTTTATATTTATTTTTATAATTTGCATTTTGCATTTAGTTTTCTACATTGAAACAAGAATGATTTCACGTGAGAGAAATGCTTAGTTAATGATTTAATTCACGGAACACTCTATGAAAGACGTTTTTTATGTTCCGTTTTACACTAAGTGATACCAAACTTATGTAGCTTCCTCCAGCTTTGAATACTATCCCTTTATCATCACAATAAAGATAACGTGCTTTGCAACTTGCTTACCAAAGCAGCATGCATATTCTGCACTTGTGGTTTTAAACATAAGCCATAGAGAGAGATTCGTGTATCACGGCCCTCTGGTGTGCCACGTAGTAGACAGTCACGTATTTATTTCTGCCTTACCATCTCTACTAGTATTATGGCCTCGGCTATTTTTCTTTTTTGCAGTTTTTGGCCGAGGCTGGGTTTGAACCTGCCACCCTGTGTATATGGGGCCAGCGCCCTACCCATTGAGCCACAGGCACCGTCTCAGCCTCGGCTATTTTTTGTTTTAAAAGGTCATTGCTTACAATCATTTGCATCACAACAAGGGTTATTTGTAATTTGCAAATTTAAACCTTTGTTAAAACAGAGGTGTGCCTTGTTATCTGGTGAACTCCAGAATTATTACAATTATGCCTATCCATATGTTTCCCTGAACAGAAGTTACTTTGTTGTAGTAATTGTTGATTCTTTTTTAAAATATGCACTTGTCTGTGAGGCTACAAATTATTCTTTCCCTCCCCTTTCTCCCCCCTTCCTTCATTCCTCGCTCTTCTTCCTCCTTTCCACCCTCTCTCTCTTCCCTCCCTCCTTCCTTTTTTTTTTTTTATGAATTCAGATACATTATTATTCTATTTCTGCCACAGGAATTGAAACCATAGTATCCCAAAGTCAGGATTAGTAATACTCTTCCCACAATCAACATTTTTTATCAGATCTTCATTGAAATTGTGAATCAGAAAAGTGACTCTTTATTAAGGCCAAATGTAAAACTTAACCAGTATGAGCTTTTCTTAGCTGTTGGTAGGGATTGGTCATGTCTGCAGTTTTCCTTGAAATATGTGACCCTTGCTGGACACCTGTACCTCAGTGGCTAGAGCACTAGCCACATAACACCGGAGCTGGCAGGTTTGAATCTGGCCCGGCCCTGCCAAACAAAAAATAACAACAACTCCAACAGAAAAATAGCCAAGCGTTGTGGCAGGTGCCTGTAGTCCCAGCTACTTGGGAGCCTGAGGCAAGAGAATCGCTTATGCCCAAGAGTTTGAGGTTGCTGTGAGCTGTGATGTCAGGGCACTCTACCGAGGGCGACATAGTGGGACTCTGTCTCAAAAAAACAAAAAGAAAGAAAGAAAAAAGAAAAATGTGGCCCATTAAAGTCTCATCTGAAAGATAAGGATGGTTCTCTTTAATAACCTACCTTTTTGCTTGTTCTGAGAAAAGAAATGGAACAGAACATTAAAGGTGGGGCTGACGTTTTACTTTTCATCATCGTGAGCACGATTGGCCGACATGCGTCAGTTTGGCTGAAACCAAACTCACTCACTCATTGGAAGTTTTTCGGGCCCCATATGCTGATAATTGCCTCACTGGAGCTCAGCAAAATCCGAGAAGATGCTTACAGCGGATAAAGTTTGGGGTAACAGTGCCAGAAAACACGCTAGTGAGAAAACAAAGGCCCTTCAACTTTCTTGTTCTCTGTCAGAATCAAATTTCCAGGCCTCCGGGAGAAACAACTTAAAAATACACCTGAAATTTCTACAAGACCTTGCATTTTCCTTTCACATCTCTGCAAGCCATGTGTCACAGAACAGCATGAGTTTAAAAAGCGGGTTACTAAATCTCACCCCAGAACGCCAGGCCTTTCAAGACTGCTTGACACATGTATATAGCTTCTACCAAGTGAAAAGGAAAGGAAATGTGGTTCTTCTGAGGGCGTGAAGGAAATTGTGTGGTTATTTTCTTGCTTTTTCTCCATCCAGTGGCTTCTCCCAAGCCCCCCATGGTTCGCCAGGAACAATAAAGAAGTTCAAGTTCCTCGTGGCCACCCGTCATCAAGTGTCATGGAAGAAAACGTCTGACTTCCTTAACAGAATTGATGAACGATTGGTTGAAGCTTTGTTTGCATAAGGGGAAATCACTCAGGAAAATGTTTTTCTTGCTGAAGGCACCACTGATGTGTTATTTGAACGGTGTTGCGAAGCGGGTCTCTGAACACACATTTGTTCCAACGACTGAGGTTATAAACATCGCGGAGTAGAGACTGGGGTATCGTAAAGCCTAATCTCGCACGCTATTTTTGTATCAGGGTATTTTTAATATGCTCACTGTCGATGCCCATATGCTTTGAAATTTTTGTCCTGTCTACTGTCTCTATTGTCTATCAATAAGGTGGCGCTGGCCTGGCAGAAAGAGAACAAGAGATGGGGGTCGATTTCTGCTCAGACACAAAGCCAGCCCACCATAGGAGCCGTCCTTTAGGTAACAAGGCCCCACGTTATCTTAACACCTCTCCAAATGAATGCTAAGACTCTGTTATTTTAGAAAATGATTGGAGGGTCACAGTGTTCCACTGGCTTTCAACTCTAAAAGAAAAATCGATAACCTGTTTCTCACAGACATTCTTCGCTGAGAATATGCCTGGTGCCCAATGTCGGGCGGCACAGTGGAGGAACAGAGGTTAGCACGCATCTAAAAGGATTACTTACGAGGGCCGCCACTGATGCTGTGACAAGCCATTGTTAGACGTTTTGTAAAGTCAGAGGCGCCATTGTCTATTTTGAGCGGAGCTACTTTCATTTCAAAAGGCCAGATCTAGAGGTACAGAAGCAACTGTCCGTGAGAAATCCACGTATCCTCAGGGACTTCACCCACTCAGCACAACATGCATATTCAATAATCCGATTTTGCTGAGAGGCACCAATCCACAGCTGACCTGCTGGCCAAAGCACTTAGCCAGAGGATTGCAGATTTCTCTACAGGGCATGATTAGCCCGGGGAAAACTGTACCTCCTAACAACCAAAGTAAAATGCGTTATCTTATAGCTAGTTTAAGGAGCTGTTAGCTTTTAGATTGATTCTTTCAATAATATTTCTGTTTCCTCTCTGGCTGCCATTCATAGATGGGAGAAGACCCGCCCGTGGCTAATAGAGCCAAGTTTAAACTAATCTTGGCTCAGAATTTAATTGTTTTTTTTTTTTTTAGACTATCTCCCTTTGTCACCCTCGGTAGAGTGCTGTGGCATCTTAGCCCTCAGCAACCTCAACCTCAAACTCTTGGACTCTAACCATCCTCTTGCCTCAGCCTCTCGAGTAGCTGGGATTACAGGCACCGCCACAGTGCCCAGCTAGTTTTAGAGACAGAGTTTTACTCTTGCTCAAGCTGGTCTCGAACTCCTGAGCTCTAGCAATCCACCTGCCTCAGCCTCCCAGAGTGCTGGAATACCAGCAGTGAGCCACTGCGCCTGGCCTTCCCTGTCACCTTATAGCAAAAGGGAAATCAACTATATTGTATCCTACCATGAGACTAATATATGTAACTATCCCAAAATTTCACCAGCACAACTTTCAACTGTGTACTCTTAGACTTCCCTGCATTTGTGAATTATTGTAGCAAATTTTTACTTTATTTTGTGGCATTCATTTCCTTCAGTCTTCTGAGCATCCTTGCTGTCCTTGTCTTTCTAGTATATACAAGAAATATAAACAGGTGTCTAATGCTGACATTTACCAAACCTCAGTGAGAAGACCAGAAAGGTTGATCTCCCACTCTTAAACCACACGCCACTGTCAAAAATCACGGTTTAAGATGACTGAATATTTGGGGCTCTTTGATCAATGATATTTCTCTTTCCTCAAAGAAACATGATTTTGGAAAAAAAAAAAATCACAGAGTTTGCACGATGTTCCTGAGTCAATTTATGAGAGCTGAAATTGAGTCAGCCAGTTTCATGTGTTGTACCTCCGGGTGAACGATTTGCATTTTTCTCTTGCAGCCCAACTCCAGGCCACCAGCGCAGAGCGGGCGACACTCGGTGTCCGTGGAGGTACAGCTGCAGAGACAGCGGCAGGAGGAACGCGAGAACTTCCAGCAGGCCCAGCGCCAGTACAGCTCCCTGCCACGGTGCGTGCTCAGACCCCCTAGCCCTGTAGGCAGTGCTCCTTCCCGAGTGGCCCAGGCAGTCATAGAGAAACAGCACATGGAAGGTGGCAGTCCTTGTTCTGTTTGGGAGGACGGTGTCTCAGGGTACGACCGGAAGACTAGAAAGCAGGGTGTTTCAGCAGATGTTAACATTTTCCCCCAAAAGCTCCCTCATTGAAAGTGAAGTGACCTGACAGATGGGTACTAGGTCAGGGGTCAGACCTGGGTTCTGGTATCGGGGCTGCTGTTGAACAGAAGACCATGAACAAGACAGATTTTTCTACTGTACACTGGAAAGACAACTCTCACTTACTTTGCTTAGCTTATAGGGTCACTAGAATAAATGATACTTTGCAAATCTAGAGCTCTATAGAAGGGGGGAGGTGAATGCTCCACAAACCATGCCTATGTGGGATCAGCGGTCCCAAAGCTCACTCTTCCGGTCTCACCCCATCACTGCTGCTGCTGGACTCCAGAGGCCCCTCATAGTGAGAACCAGCAGGAAAGCCCTGTGTGCCGGCTTCCCTAGGAGGGCACCCGCCTCCAACCCAGGTGTTCTCTGTCGAAGGACTGGAAACCTCTCGGGTCACTGAGCCCTAATGCCTTGAGATGGTGCCATTTTTCCATCGAAGTGTTTATTCTAGGCATAGTAAATAATAAAATAATAATAAAAAAAAAGTCAGCTCTGCAACAGGTCACTCCTCTGGTCACAGTTCTTACAGGCATTTATTGTCCTATTTCAAAACTGGGTAACAAAAACATTTTCAGCAGAAAAACGTCTTTTTGCCATGTTGACATCAAGTAGACAGTTCAGAATTTGAGTTGAAACAATTTTGTAGGGTGCCAAATGCCTGTCTGTGTGTGCTTAACTGACCGAGGAAAAAAATGACCTTGATTTCGATTGCCAATAAAGATGAGTCCCTAAATGTTAAACCGACACTGTAGTGACCGTGGAGGACTTCACACTGACCCGGGTCAGCCAAGGGGACAGGGCTGTGAGTGAAAATCTCCACCAGGGTCAGGGCCATCTATTGTGATTACATGCTCATTCAAAAAATTAAGAACAAAACATTCTTGATCATTACATACGGTTGTATCTCCTATGAGTAGTAAGTTATATTTTATTTTAAATAGGAGAAGTGCCCACTAAGTTAGCCTGCTCTAGGTTAGGAATCTTTAAAGTTTAGGTTTGGACAGGACCTTGGAGATCATATAGCATTAGCAGGAAACAGCTCAGAGAAATTAAATAACTTCTCCCAAGGTCACACAGCGAATAAGTGATTTTGCCAATATTCCCACCCGCACCTGCCCATCCCCTAAGCCCTTTGCTATCAGGGCTTTCTGTTCCCACGTTTGGGATATTAACAGGTGTAGCGTTCCTCTCTGTGTTCTCCCGTCCACCTGGAGAAAGCCACTGGATGGTCAGCCCAGTGAACCAAAGGCCAAGCACTTGAAAGAACTGCACACAGTCCCCTCTCCCGGCCTGTGTGGCAGGCGTGCCATCGGGAAGGTGAGCGTGTCGACGCGGATAAATTGACCCACCTGGTGTGGGTGGCCCTGCTGCCACAAGAACGCAGGTGGACGGGCCATAGCACTTCAGAGCTTGTGCGAATGGTGTTGTCCGTACTGAGGCCGTCTTATTTTTACCGGCAAATGTCCACCGTGTTTGAGCACATTTGTATGGAATAAAGGGGAAATACAACCATGTGCCTGTAGCTCCAGGAGTGAAATGGGAAGGTAGGAGAGACTGATCTGGGAGCCCGGAAGGAGCTGGGGTGCCATGGGGCCCTGTGCTCAGGCGGAGGGAAGAGCGAGACGCTTCCACAGGCCTCCTCTTGGTCATACTCCAGAGCAGCTCCTGCATCCCCAGCGCCCGTTTCGGAGCAGCTCCTGCATCCCTTGTGCGCCCGTGTCCTATCAGCTCCTGCATCCCCAGCGCGCCCGTGTCCCAGCAGCTCCTGCATCCCCAGCGCGCCCGTGTCCCAGCAGCTCCTGCATCCCCAGCGTGCCGTGTCCTATCAGCTCCTGCATCCCCAGCGCGCCCGTGTCCCAGCAGCTCCTGCATCCCCAGCGTGCCCGTGTCCCATCAGCTCCTGCATCCCCAGCGTGCCCGTGTCCCATCAGCTCCTGCATCCCCAGCGCGCCCGTGTCCCAGCAGCTCCTGCATCCCCAGCGTGCCCGTGTCCCAGCAGCTCCTGCATCCCCAGCGTGCCCGTGTCGGAGCAGCTCCTGCATCCCCAGCGCCCCGTGTCCCAGCGCTCCTCAGCCTTCTCACGCCCAGCCCTTCTCCTCCTCTGCACATCCCCTCCTTTCTCTGCCTCTCTTCATCAGCAGAGCGCTTTGTAGCAGCATCTATATTTACACCCAGGAGAGGGTTGCCGCTGCTACTGCCAGCGCTACCACTGTTATTTAGCATGTCCCTAAATAACAAATGTTTCCTCTGGGTTAATTGTAGCTGCCTATTTTTGGTCATGTTATCCTACTTAGGGATGAGAAAAGCAGACATCCCCAAATTAAAGAGTGATGTAAGTTTCAGCAAAAGGGGCTGGTCGGCTTCGACATCGTGTTCCTGCCTCCTTTGAGGGAGTAATTTCTCCACGTGAATCTTTACATGTGTGACGGGGAGGAGGCGTGCAGAGCCCCGCACCCAACTTGGTAGGCTAGAAACTGCACCCCTCGGAGACAGACTGTGGGCAGAGAGCTGGTGGACACTAAAGAAAGCAAACAGGAGGTCCAAGAGCCAGGGAACTGCAACAACCCACATGAGTTCAGGCCAAGTCCAAGTTTCTGCCATGTGCTATTCCTCAAAGGCGCTTGTCCTCTGCTTTTCGGATGTTGACAATTAGCAGAGTTTTGTCCAGACAAGTTGGTATGGCATTTGAAACCGAAAAGATTACACCTCTTCCTCCACCCCTCACCACCGGCCCCAAGTACGTTCAGCTACAAAATGGAGAGTAAAAGAAAACAAATGGTCAAGGCTTTGTATCAGTTGCATTTGATAAGGTGGTTTGAATTAGAGGGATGAGTATAAGCCAGACTGGTTTGTAAATTACAACTGTAATTAAGAAAATCTATGGGCAGAATTCAAGTCACATTTGGAATGTCAGTAAGAAACGCAGGCCAGGTGGTAACCCTAGATGGCGGGGTTAAGGGAAACCTGTGTGGCCCCACACTCAACTCTCTACCACACTAAGGTGTTTCTTTCCTTTTGGAAAACGGAGTTGTTTTAATTGTCAATTGACCATATATGTTGGTATCACTTTATGGGGTACAAAGTGATGTTAGGATTCCTGAACATAATGTGGGATAATTAAATCAAGCTAGTTAACAAAGCCATCACCTTGAATACTTACCTTTTTTTTTTTTGTAGTGAGAACATCTGAAATTTACTTTCCTAGCAATTTTGAAATATGTGATATTCTGATATTAACTATATTTACCACCCTGTGCAAAAGAACTCAAAAATGTATATTCCTCTTGTCTAACTGATATTTTATATCCTTGGACCATCATCTTTCTTTGATTGCTAAATTGGTTTTTTTCCTTCATGTCCAAAAGGCAGCTGTCAAATGGAATTGATGTGTGTGTAGCTATAGGCACTGGTAACAAGCTGTAAGGTCCTTGATTAAATATTCCTCTTTTTTTTCTTTTCCTGTGGTCTCTCCATTTCTTCTTCATCTCTCTCTCCTTCCTCAGTTTCACCCCTGCTGCTATCTGGGGTCCCTTGCTGTGCACACCCCTCACCTCCTGGCTGTGTGTGCAACAGGCCCATTCATTATGTTGCCAATCTGCTCGCCAACTTTGCAGCCTGGCTTTTCCTATCTGTCTTTATCCTTCCATGTCCCCTCAGTGGCCTTCCTTAAGCATCAGGTCCTTGGGTTTTTTGGTTTTGTGTTTTTTTTTGAGACAGAGTCTCACTTTGTTGCCCTGGATAGAGTGCGGTGGCATCATAGCTCACAGCAACCCCAAACTCTTGGGCTCAAGCGAGTCTCCTGCCTCTGCCTCCCAAGTAACTGGGACTACAGGTGCCCACCACATATCTGGCTAGTTTTTCTATTTTTAGTAGAGATAGAGTCTCGCTTTTGCTCAAGCTGGTCTTAAACTCCTGAGCTCAAGCAATCCACCTGCCTGGGTTTCCCAGAGTGCTAGGTTTACAGGCATGAGCCACGGATACCCAGCCCAGGTCTTTGGTTTAAGTCTGTGATGATGGTCCTCAGGCCCTGCTGAAGGTCGTTGTAACATTAATTATTGCCAAACTACGGTACATGCTTTGAGTGGCTTCAGAAATTTCCTGTCTGCTTGTTGTAGGACCAAACAAAACTCTATGCTGAAAAATTAGCCAGGCATGAGGTTGCTGTGGGCCCAAGAGTTTGTTTGGTATGTGTTGTTTGACAGGGATCATGGGACAATGGAAAGAACACGAGTTTCCAAATCCGAGCTTTTTTCTGACCTCTGCGGCAGGGTGTGTGGAGTTGCCCTGTGTCATAAGGGCACTATGGTTTTTCTCTAGTGGCTTTCTCTGCTGTAGGGTCTCTACCTAATCCCTCAGACCAAGGAAGTGAAAGCTAACCTTTTTTTTTTTCTTCTTTGGTTAGAAAGATACTTCACACCCACCCAACCTAGAGCCTGATTTTTTAATTTTTTTATATTTTTATTTTTTGAGACAGTGTCTTACTCAGTCACCCTGGCTAGAGTACAGTAGCATCATCATAGCTCACTGTAGCCTCACACCCTGGGCTTAAGTGATCCTCCTGAGTAGCTGGGAGTACAGACATGCAAACTCAAACTCTTGGGCTCACAGCAACCTCACACCTCATTAATTTTTCCGCTTTTAGTAGAGACAGGGTCTTGAAGTTCAAGACCAGCGCTTCTTCAGGCTGATCTTAAACTTCCAGCCTCAAGCCATCCTCCATCCTCAGCCTCCCAAAGTGCTGGGATTACAGATGTGAGCCATTGTGCCCAGCCCAGAGCCTGATCTTTGAAGGCAAAGTGACTTTGTCTTCAAACTACCTCTCTGACACTGATCAGGCATTTACTATGCCACTTTTCTAAGCAGTTCATGTGGGTTATTTCATCTGTTTCTTCCCCATAACGATGTGTGGTTAGATATGATGCCTGTTTCACAGATGGGGTGCCTTGGACCCTGTGAGCATAACTCTCCCGGGGTAACACAGCTGGCGAGAGACAGACGCAGGATATGAATCTCTGTCTGATCCAGAGCCCCTCTCCCACCTCGCCTGCTGCCTGCATGGCTAATTTCTGAGTGTATGAAATTCCTATTGTCTGCCTCTTTCTCTTGATCTCTAAAGTCAGCTCATTTGTCATTCTCTCCTTAATCAAGAGCTTATTGATACCACTAGCTTCCTTACCAAGGAAGTGTGCTAGTGTGTGTGCGTGCACGACCTTTGTGGGTGCGTTTTCCCCACACATCTTACTGCAGACCTCAGGGCAGTCGACTTCCTTTTTTCTGTGCTGATTAATTGAAAGAAAATTTTAGCTACCAAGAAAAAAAAAAAATGTTTTCCCACATCGTTCAGTGAATTCTCACTGTTGGTTAAATATAGAAATATTCCGTCTTCCCAGGATGATTCAGAATTCCACTTATGCTGCACACCCACTGCAGAGTTACAGCCTCACGCAGTTTGAGGAGGAAGGAGATTAGTGGATCTTAGGAGGCCAAGGATGAAAAAAGAGGCGAAATTTGCACAACCTGTTTCTGATCTTCTTTAAATTGATAACCAACTCCTCTTAAAGGGATCCACGTAACAAGTTCATTGTTTTAATTAAAGTTGCATGATGAATGTTGAATCCTCTGGTCTCACGCTGCCACTTTTCAACATCCATGTCTCCGGGCGGATTAATTTATGACGTTTTAAGGGAAGACAATCAGTGCTTCGGGCAAATAAACCTTTCCATCGAATCTACAAATAAACGGTTTGCCTCCTGTTAAAAGCGAGCCAGACAGACTGCTCGAGAGTGCCCAGGGGATGCGTGTCACATGCAGAGGTGAAGCAGGGCATGGAGTTATTTTCCTTACTGAAAATAGCCCTTGACCACATTTTAGGCCATATGGAAAATGGGCAGGTTTCATTGCAAACCGTATTCCTGGCCCTTCTGAAATGTTCAAAGTGCACATCGCTTCAACCCCTGCGTGAGACCCTGTGGTTTCACAAAACTTATTTTCCTTTCCGTGTGAGTCTTTGCGAACATCCAGCCATGGTGCCAGCCTCGAAGCAGAAGGCTGAGCGGTACACGCTGTCGCCAAATGATTTTCTTACTGATAAATGGAGCAATATATTGTGTTTTATTACTCCGTTGTCTCTCCCCCTCTTCCATTTTCAAGGCCAAAAAAAAAAAAAAAGAAAAAATTAGGGCATGTCTTCCTTTCTGGCCCAAAATTGTTTTACTTCATCATAGCCAATCTTATTGTAAATTCATAAAAACATCTAGAGACTTGATAGTAAATTAAAGATGTTTCGGGACAATAATGTTTCCTGAAAATCATGTGCAACTTTTATTACAGAAGTGATAAGAATTCAAAATTTCTGTATGACTCTGATTTATTTCCCTGTGGGGAGGGGGTAGAAGAATGTGACTTATGTGGGTCATCTTGGCTTTAGGTGAAGGTAAAAATGTGCGAGGAAATAGCACTTACTCTACAGACTCCCAGGTTCCATGGCCTTTTTTTGTTGTTGTTTTACTTTGTTGCCCTCAGAATGCCATGGCATCACAGCTCACAGCAACCCCCAGCTCTTGGGCTTAGGCAATTCTCTTATCTCAGCCTCCGGAGTAGCTGGGACCACAGGCACCTGCCACAACGTTCAGCTATTTTTTGTTGCAGGTTGGCCATGGCTGGGTTTGAACCCACCACCCTCAGTATATGGGGCCAGAGCCCTACTCACTGAGCCACAGGCACCGCCCTAGGTTCCACAGTCTTGATGAGCATGTTTTCTGAAGAGTGTCAATTGCTGACAAAGCCATGTCTTGAAGGGACTGCCTGGTGCATTTTTAATCATGAAAGACTCAAGGCTTAAATCTTTCATAACTGAGCTCACGTTGCAATCCGTTATGTGCACTTCATCATAGCAGGTGTTTCTGGCGTCCTGGTGGCGGCGGTGTAAAGTATTGGTTTTGCTTGTTTAGCGTGGAATTACAACTTTCTAACGCTAGCAATGACTGTGACAAAGGGAGCTGCCACATCCCTTGTCCTTCTGGAGTTGCCAAGGTGTCTAAATTGCTGGCGATCATGTTACTCTAAGAGGAACAGACAGTACCTCCCCAGACAAACCCAGTTTCTGAATAGCTGCTCAATCTATTTCTTCCTCCCATTTCGTCTTTGTGTCTTCGTCCAAGACTGTGAGCCTGCTGAGGACAGTCAGTTTTGAATTCTCCAGCTGCAGTATAGGACGTGTGACGAGAACAGTGATATCTGTTGAAACATTAAAATTCACATCCCATCCTCCCCTTCCCGGGCCCACCCTCTCCTCCTCCCAAGCCTCGCACTAAACTTTGGGTTTTGTTTTCTAGGCAAAGCAGGAAAAACGCCAGCTCGGTCTCCCAGGATTCTTGGGAGCAAAGCTACTCCCCCGGGGAAGGCTTCCAGAGTGCCAAGGAGAACCCCCGGTACTCCAGCTACCAGGGCTCCCGAAACGGCTACCTGGGAGGACACGGCTTCAATGCCAGGGTCATGCTAGAGACTCAGGAGCTTCTGCGCCAGGAGCAGAGGCGCAAAGAGCAGCAGATGAAGAAACAGCCTGTGCCTGAGGGGCCCAACAACTATGACTCATATAAGAAAGTCCAGGACCCCAACTACGCCCCTCCCAAGGGGCCCTTCCGGCAGGACGTGCCCCCCTCACCTTCTCAGGTCGCCAGGCTGAACAGACTCCAGACCCCCGAGAAAGGGAAGCCCTTCTACTCCTGAGCATGGGAAGAATGGATGCTCTGTGTCACGCAATAAGAAACACTTTCCTACGCAGACATGGATTTGGGGAGTTTTTTTAAAACCTCGATGGTTCTATGGAATGTTTCTGCCGTTGGTATCAGTGCCTTGAAGCAGGGTGGGCAGAGAAACGGAAGGCCTTAATGTCTCTGCACGGTGTCTCAGGCGTCTGCTTCCCGAAGGATCTCCCCACCATCTGACAATCGTTCGTGTGCCCTCTGTCTCTCTGGGGCCCCAGGAATCTTGGCCCCAGCTCACGAGATGTCCGTGACTTTGTTACAACAGCTCCGCGCAACTTGTGGTGACCCGTTAATGTCACTGAGGATGGCGAAGGGGTCCTCGTTTTCCCTCTAAGTTCTCTCGGCTGCAAGGCGGCATTTCAGTCTACGGTGGGTGAGAGTGGGCAACATATACCAAAAATGGGGGCTTTCTTCCTAGCACAGTCATCTGTAGTATTTTGTCATCCGCGTGGGTTTGCTTTTTCTCTCCCAGCTGCTCATAAAAGGAAAGTTCTGTCACCTCCATGAAAGCAGCTAAGCCATACCCCAGCGCTGTTCGGTTGTCATGGAAGTCTTTTTGTAACTGCCTTATAACTCAACATTACCAATAAAATGATGCTTCTAGTCTGTGTTTATAAATACGCTTGTTCGCTCACGTTCCTGACACACACGTCCAGTCGGCACAGCTCAGCATAAGAAACGTGGGAGCCGAGGTGGGGGTGACCCCCGGTGGGAGAGGACGGAGCCTGCCCCACCAGGTGGGCGGTGGGAGCTCAGAGAAGGATGAGATCATGGCCCAGGGCATCCCAGCAATTCTTTCAAGTAGTTTTTGTTTGGACAGGTTGGCAGGAAGGGCAGAGACAAGGGCAAAGATAAATCAGATCATTGTTTCTGGATTCTCAAAACTGAGTCCCTCCCTGCGTTTTTGAGAAGTTGGTCAGAAGGGCTGCCTGTCTGGTGTCCGCCTGGCGCTGCCGCTTTACTAAACACTCTGCCGTGAGACAGTGAAGACCCGTAAAGGGCAAAGCCGTCACACATCACACAGAGCACATTCGGGGGGTCCCAAAACAGCGATAACAGAAAGCTTGCTCTTGGCTCCGTGCTTGAACCTGCGTGCGGGGCAGGAGGACTCCTGTTTTCCTGTTGCTCTGAACGTCCTGTATTGTAAACCGTGGCTGGATTGCTAAAGTGCCTGCAAATCCCGGTGGGAAAAAAGCTCGAGATGAAAACTCAACGTACTATGTATTAACAAAAAAGAAAGACAGGTATTGATACGCCTTTTTTTTTTTTTACTGGCACGTTGTATTTTTGTGTCGACTTGTTTTTTGAGAAATTCTGTGAAGCGTCCGCACACACACGGACCTGTGTGTCTTTCGCATTTCCCTGTCATGGGTCTATTTGTCAATAACAGGCAGCGGTGTCTCGATGGCATTGCCCATGTATGCCTGGCGACCTTGGATGACGGTGGCTCTGTCTCACAGCCTTCCCCGAGCTGTGAGAAGCAGCTTTCCCTGTACATATGAGAATTCTAATAAAAGGCATATTTCTTCCTGTTCTTTGTGGTGTCTGGAGAATTCCTGTTGAGCCTCACCTAGCTGGGTTTTTTTTTTTTTTAAGGATATTAACAGATTTTTTTTTTCATATTTAGAGAAAGTTGAAAGTTTCTTCACATCTGCCTGTGTGCAAATACCGAAATGGGTGATTCCTTGCTCATCAGGGCACCAATAAAGGTAGAGAGGAATGGAGACAAGACAAGGACCTTCTTTTGCTGCAGTTTGGCCGGGGCCAGGTTTGAACCCGCAGCCCTCAGTATATGGGGCCTGTGCCCTACTCGCTGAGCCACAGGCGCCGCCCATCGGGAGACAAGGACCTTCTTAATGAATCCTCTAGAAGGTCCAAACTGCCCCCAGAAGCATGGGGAGTTCTGAAGTGAAAGAGCTAATATGCTAGAATTAAATAGAAGAGAAAACGGTACAGACAGCTATATAGTATTTCCAGTTCCTGCCCTTTGCTCTCTCTAGATCATCTTGGCAAGCCAAATGTTTTGGTTGAATTTTTTCTTTTGAGATAGAGTCACACTTTGTCACCCTATAGAGTAGACAAAAGTAGAATAGAGTGCTGTGTGTCTTAGTTCCAGCATCCTCAAACTCCTGGGCTCAAGGGATCTTGTTGCCTCAGCCTCCCGAGGAGCTGGAACGGCGTGTCCCCTCCACCCCCCACGGCACCTGGCTATATTTATAGAGATGGGAGCTCACGCTTGCTCAGGCTGGTCTCGAACTCCTGAACTCAAGGAAGTCACCTGCCTCAGGATGACAGCGTGAGCCACCACACCCGGCAGGTAGAGTTTTGGTTTCACATGCCATGAGCCCAGAAAAAAGTCCAAATTCTAGCCTACTTGTAAAATGAACATGGTTCTTATTTCCCAAATTTCAAAATAAGATTTTGCTATTTCTTTGAGCTAGATACTTATTGGTATTTGCGTGGTGGAAGGCATGAAGGGCAGGACATCCCTGGGTGTATCCTGTGCACAGATACAGGCAATGTGGTTCCCACCCAAACAGGTTTTGCAGGGACCTGTCAAATATGCCCTCTTATGGAGTGCCCAGCATTAGCTGGTTGTCATAGCAGCCCTCATCCTGTCACTAAATCTAAATTCTGTCGCCTCAAGATTAGGAACGAGAGGTGCCTGGTGAGCAGAGGAAATATTAGACCTAGGGTTCTGAGCGTGCCAGGTGTGGCAAAGTAGAAAAGGGAAGATGGACAGATTTGTTAATTTTCTCACTGACCAGGAAGCCCATTGCAGATGCCAAAACACACAGGTTATTTATCTCAGCCGACGGCACGAAGCAGAGCAGGAAAGACAATATGGAATTTTAAAAGGGACCCAAGGCACAAAGGGACTCACACAGGATTAAAACTGACAGTGTGAGCTGCACGGGGAAGAGAAGTAGGAAGGGAAACAGGTTGACAGTGAAAACGTGCTCCACAAAGCCACCTTGTTTCAATGAACTGACCTCCTGGCTCCGGAACCCTTCACGATGACTTGGGGGGATCACCTTGGGAGGACATGTCCCAAGGAAGGGAGACACCAGGCGCTCTGGAGCTGTGCACTTGGCTCGGGCCAGTCCTGACAGACAGAAGCCCCAATTCTGTGAAAAGGGGCCGAGGGGTCTCCAAGTCCAGACTCGGATGAGGATGGAAGTGGAGGGATTCAACTGCACCTTGGCAAAAATGGTCCCCGCTATGACATTATTACCACTCTTACCCTCCATGAAGACCATACACGGTCTTACAAAACACTACGTAATATATCTATATTACATGTAGTCTAAACACTGCCACCCACCTTCTCTCTCTCTGCTCATTAAATTAGACCAAAATCAGAAGTCAAAGATCCCACAATTGACAAGGCTATCCCACGGATAGGGAAGAGAGTAGGGCCTGAGTTTCTCAGTTTCTGCAAGAAAGTCAAACACAGTAGAACCTCTCTGTCAGCTGACTGCCCAAGGGACTGTGACCAACCGGTCAACATCAAAGGCGGTCATCCTAAGGAACGTGACCATTGAGTACGTGCACCATTGAGTCCATGTGGTGCACGTCCAGTCTATGAAAATGAGGTCAATGTAAAGAGGTCGTCCTGTAGGGAGGTGGCCAACTGTGAAGGTTCTGCGGTGTATTCGGGTCAGTAAACCAAAGAAATTCTCTGTTTCGTTGGGTGGAGGCAGTTGGTTTTATCGTAACTTCTTTTTGCATAGGGGTTGGAAATGAGCAAGGAGATTGACCACTTGGGTGGCAGTGGGCTGTGATCGTTGGCCCACAGGAGGAGGAGGCCACAGGTGAGAGCCCAGGTGAGAGTCACCATGGTGGCTTCCCTGTGTCCATTATGGCCTTTGATTTACCCAATACAGCAGCCAACTTCAAAACTTCTGCCCGAATACATTTTTATTAGAACATACGCAGGTTGGCCTACCCATACATCAGGCACACTGGTATATGCAAAATGCACATGTCTGTTTAGATGTGATTATTTTAATGTGTTTCTTCTGTCATTCTATGAGTCTTTAATGCTCAAGTGTGCTCCCCTCCACCCCCCCAATCAAACAACCTCAGACAAAGCAGCTACTTCCTCTGGCTTTGTTTGCTCTTTCTTTTTTATTAAATCATAGCTGTGTACATTAACACAATCATGGGGTACAATGCGCTGGTTTCATATACAATCTGAAAGATTTTCATCAAACTGGTTAACATAGCCTTCATGGCATTTTCTTAGTTATTGTGTTAAGACCTTTATATTCTGCATTTAGTAAGTTTTGCCTGTACCCTTCTAAGATGCACCATAGGTGTGATCCCACCAATTACCCTCCCTCCACCCATTCTCTCCCCTCCCCTGCCTTGCCCCTTTCCCCATATTCTTATGCTATAATTTGGTTATAGCCTTCATATGAAAGCTATAAGTAAGTTTCATAGTAGGGCTGAGTACATTGGATACTTTTTCTTCCATTCTTGAGATCGTTTGCTAAGAAGACTATGTTCCAGCTCCATTCCGTTTGCTCCTCTTGGAAGAGTTAAGTCACTAAGGCTCAACTACCTACCTCTAAGTATATCCCATTATAAATGTGCTCTTGCGGATAGCACAGTGAGCCATAAATTTAAACGTCTAGTTCACAGTCAGCTTTTTTTTTTTTTTTTTTTTGGTGGGGGAGGGAACAAAGATGACTCTGGTAATGACATGTCAGGTAAGGAGATAATCTTCTTACTTCAGAGACAGGATATCATCTTAATAAGGCAGCTAATAAGAGCGTTCACAGGTCAGGAAGGAAGAGTGACGGAGACGCTTTAATGGAAAACCACCTTCGGCTCTGAGTAATGATTAGATCACAAATGCTGGTTGAATTCAAGTGACTTTTTTTTTTTTTAATACGTGTGGGGGTGTGAGGGTTGTAATTCTGAACAAACCCTGTTTTTATCTTATTTTATTTCTTATTAAATCATGAACACATAGATCATGTATACATTAATGAATAGATGGGGTACCATGTGCTGATTTCATGTACAATTAGGAATGCTTACATGGCACGAGTTAATTTATCCCTCACCTCATTTACTTAATTATTGCATTAAGACCACTTGTACTGTATAGTTAATAGATCTGTCGTGTACCCTTGCAATATGCACCATAGGTGTGGTCCCACCATTCCCACTCTTTCCTTTTTTTTTTTAAACAAGAAACCGATATTCTGCTTTAGAGGTCATGGGGGTGACAGGAAGATTGTCATTGCCCTCCACATAGAAGGAACTTACTTCCCGGTAAGATGGGCTCTTTCCTCCAAACTTCAAACATTTTTCCTGCCAGTACTCCTGCCCACTCTTCTTCACATTTTACATCCCAATCAGCAAAGTACAATGAGTGTCCTTTGTCCATCAATTTAGTTTCTTTCTGTTTAAACCTGTAAGAGCGAGTTTCGCTTTTAAAGGATTCCCTTATGGGTCCCCTTGAGATCAAGAATCCTTTGTGTCAAGAGAATAATCACTTTCCCTCACAATTTTCTTTTTCCTTTCTGAGTTCAGAGGCTACATATAAACAGTCAAAAAATTGTTTTCTAATTTTTATTTGTTTTTTTCCTAAAAGCAAGTTCTATCAGAACTGGCCTGCCACCTTCCATATGGGTCTAATTAATCCTGGACACGGAAGAAAAGTACAAGGAACAAGGGACTAATCCTCCCCTGGTGAAATCGAGCAGTTACTCATCTTCCTTGCTTGGTGCTTATTTGCTCACAGGCTCAATTAAATGTGTGAAAACACACCTTTCTTTTTTCTTTCTTTTTTTTTTCTGAATTGCTCAGTGAACTGCTGAGTCATCTCACACTGTCGCTGGCTTAGGGGGAAAAAGCCATTTGGAGTTTGTTCCTAGACACTGTGAGATGCCTAACAATCGTGAATATCATCAGTCTCCCTGGATTCAGCTCCTGGAAGATGGTGCTGTTTGTGGGAGTCTGTCTTATATCTCTGAAGGAAAGTTTCCCTGCTTGCTAGAAGGCTCCTTCTGAAACGGAAGTTTGGCTTCCACGAGGGATTTTATGCTGCAAATATTTTAAGTACAACTTTGAAGGTTTTGCCATTAAAAACAAGTCTCTAGAATGGCTCAGGGCCCAGCTGACTGCAATCTTTGAGGGGGTTGGCGGGGGCGTGCCATAGATTGCTGGCGAGTGACTGGAGAAAAAAACAACATACATTTCTAAACCAGTCATGACCTTGGCTAATGATCTGGTTTCAGGGTTGGGTTCAGACCTGACTTGCTTTTTATTCAGCTCGAGTCGCCAGCAGCAACATACTTAATCACAGTTGTTTATGTTGGGATGAAACGGGTACCCAGAGATGGGCCAGATTAGGACTTGCCAATGAATGCAGGGCATTTGGGAAGAAAGCAAACCTTTGAACTCTGTCTTGTAAAGCCTCAAAGTGAATTTGTCCTTGCACATGCCCTGACTGGAGGCTCCATCTCCAAACGTTCTTTAATTTTATCTGCTTGGCTCGACTTCCATCTAGACACAAGGAGCTCCCACTCTGGTCTAAGCAACTGGAGCGTTCCTGCTAATCTGGGCTCCCCATTAGAGACCACAAGCTGCCTCTGGCCTCCCAGTTTTAGCTGTAGGTCAAGTTCAAGTTGCAATTTGCAAAACATTCTCATTGTTGTTTTTTGAGTCCCTGGACCCTTTGAAGTGACAGTCCAATGTTATACACAAGGAAACCGAGGCACCAAAAATTTAGGACTTGCCAGCTGGTGAGGGACTCTAGCAGAACGCACGACCCATTGTCCCATTGGGGACCCACTATTGTGATGCAAAGGTTTTGTCAGAATAAATGATTTTGCTTTTAACAATTTAAAAATCTTTACTTAATGTGCATTCTGCTTTTCATTGTTGAGGAAAATAAGCACAGTGTGTGCCTCCTTTGGTTAACTGTTTAAGACTCTTATACTAGGAAACTGGTACGCTACACAGGAAACTAGTAATGCCTTGAAAATAAATTTTATTAATGTCAGCACTACTTGCATTACACTTGAAAATTACATTAGGGTTACCAAAAATGTATACATATTTTTGATGAGGGAAATTTCCCCCCACTTCTTCCTCTTTCCCCTCCCTTCCTCCCCCTCCTCCTCTCCTCCTAGAACAAAAGGCCAACCTGGCTCCATCCCAAGAATTCCGCTGGAAAGACCCTAGCCCCCCAGAACCTTCCAGGGAGCTGTGGAATCTTCCTCCCTCTGTATAAAAACAAGCCTCCAGCCGCCCTTGGTGCAGATGCCATCTTTACCCTGCCCTGCCCAGGTGAGTCTCTGTCCCCTTTCATTGAACTTGGCCTGAACCTGTCCTGCTCTCATCTCTGGGCACACCGCCAAACCCCTTTCAGTTTTAAGAGATGTTATCTATGAACGCTTCTCCAAGTTGAATTGAATTACAGTAGCAATGCATAGTACAACATTTACTCAAAAGATGGCATTAATCGAATAGATACTAATGTCACTATGTGACAGGCATGAATAGGATGACTTTTTTTTCTTAATGTGTATACATTTTTTGGCACCCTCTGTATACACACTTTAAGAAAGGAAAAAACTAGGGACGGGACATAATTATAAGAGGGACTTTCCCTAACAAAGGCAAACATTGTAACCTAATTCTTTGTACCCTTAATAAACCTGAAACCATTTTTAAAAAGGAAAAAACTGCATTAAAATTGTAATACTCAATATGTACTGATAGGGAAAGATGAACACAGTCATCTTTGACTTCTGCAGTTACAAGAGGTGCTCAAAGTATGTACATAATGTAAGATACATACTATAATGCATAGATAACACACTACATCAAGTGGCTTATAACAGGGTGTTATAATTTAAAATGGCTATTGAACTAGACAAGGCCAGACTTCCCTGTGGGTTTGGAAACCCCACCCCAGTGACCAATGTCTCTTTTTGTGCTTCCTTTGGTTTACTGTTTAAGGCTCTTAGACTAGGGCAGCACCTGTGGCTCAAGGAGTAGGGCGCTAGCCCCATATACTGGAGGTGGTGGGTTCAAGCTCGGCCCTGGCCAAAACTTCAAAAAAAAAAAAAAAAAGACTCTTAGTCTAGAGACTAAGTCAGGTTTTAATATTGAGAAAAAGACGAGTCATAGGAAATTGAAGATGAACAATGTTTAAAAAACCCAAAATGAATAGGATCTGAACCATGAGGAAACCAGGGTGCTGTGGGACACAGAGTGGCCACAACAAAAAGCTGATTTCCTAGCTGTTGAATATCCCAAGCAGATGCACAAAAGAACCTGAATGCTAATCCAAAATAGAAAAGCTCACTGGGAGATTGTGAAACAATAACAATTTGCATTAAATCATCAGCTGCTTTCAGCACAGATGGGAAAAGCCTGTTACAAAATGTTGTAAGGCATTTGCAGTGGGTTCCAAGCTGGACATGCATTACAAACATTCTTGAGCTTTTCATGTTGAGAATAAAAATGTTTATCATTTTAGTGAGAATTTTTTTTTTCTTTACGTATCATTTTGTCTTTGTATTTTATTTTGTTTTTGGTAAGGACACAACATAGTAATGTCAAGGGGAAATGATCCATTTGCAGGGTTGGATAGACAAAACTCATCTTCCAAGAGAAAGAATATTAATTAATGCACAGAAAGAAACCTGGGGCCCAGAGACATTCCCAGTGCAACGAGTGGCTTAACATCACTCAAGATCCTAATCAGACACAGTTACAATGTCTCAGAGAAACACCTGCAGATGCTAAGTGTGCTTGCTTTTCTGGGATAGTTTCAGAGCATGGGCAGAGTTGGGGGCTGGAGACTCTCTCATGGAAAGCTTGCAAGGAAGGATTTACTCATAGCTTCGGCCAAGGGCTGTGTCCATCCTCCATGAGCAGGGATGCTTCTTCTCTGCTGCTCCTTTAAATGGGCTACCGGGCTGCCAAGCAGGAGCCAGGAGTTGATGTTGCAGGCCTATCTCCTGTGATCCCACACCCCTAGAGACAGACCCCTAGACAACCACAGACTCTCAGCGTCTGTTAGAACTGGCTAGCCTGAGGAAACCAGTTTCCAATAACTAATCCAGCTGAATGAGGCACTTCCCTTGGCTCCAGCTGGTCTTCCCGAAAGCCAGGAAATGTTCTGTCCATTCATTAGGGGATGGCTCATCAGGGACTTCTAACCTCTGATTGGTTACTTTATAAACTATGCTAGTATCTCCTCCTGTGTGCCCTAAGTCCTTTTAGGTATTCCCTCTGGATTAATTGAACATCACAGATATCCTGTATGTGTGATTTGTTCAAGGTAATTGTAAGGCCATGAAGAGGCCAATATTGATTTATTTTTTAAAGAAGATGCCATTTTATGCAGCCTAAAATTTACTATGTAGAATTTGAAGTCCGTTTAGGAACAATAATGATCTCATATTCCTTCATTCATTCATTCATTCATGACTTCTGCTGTATGCCAAGTGCTGACTGTCACAGACTTACGTGAATGGGGAACAGCTTTACTGTATCACATCCAGAAAGGGATAATGTCGCATGGAGAAAATAAAGCAGGATTTGACAATAGAAAATGCAGAATGGTTGGAGTTGAGGGATTAGAGCTGTTTGTGGCTGAGGTGGTGTAGGCAGAGTTTGGAGGGAATTCTGGCCGGGATGCTATTGACAGGTGTAACCAGGGCAGGCGGTGAGGGCGAGAGGCAGAAGACAAGACCAGAGGAGGTGAGGCATTCAAGGCACGGTGAGAGGCCTGTGTTAGACGGGCACAGAACCCATTATCAACAACTAATACAGCTGCTAAAATCCAGGTGATCCAGGTGCTAAAATCTTCACAGAATGAAGAAGTAGAGAAGACCGAGAAGGAGGGAAGTAACACACAGCCTAACTAGCAAGCCTCAGAGGAGGAGGAGGGTTAATAATGGGCGTGGAAGGGTCTTAGGCGTAAGCAAGGCACATATCCTGTATCCGAGCCTGAAATATGCACCATGTGGCCCCAAACAGCCACCACTGGGAAGGCTGCAGGGGTCACTTAGGGCAAGAAGAGCTAGCAGGGACTATGCACCTCCTGAGGGTGACCTGGCTTCGTTGGGCTTCTGATGTCTGAGTAAAGAGAGGTCCAGGGCAGGCACAAGCTGAGGCCTCTGAGAGGGAGGTGACATTCTGGTGTAACCACTGCTGACTTGTGTGTGCTGAGAGGCAGGAGTTTTGCTCAGAGGCCCTTTGGCCTAGGGGCAGGGGATTATAATTTCTTTCAACCCAAATTCCCAAACCTGCCTCATGCCATGTGTATCTATCTGGTCTTGACCATAGACATCATTCATTCATTCATTCATTCATTCATTCAGGGAATGTTTGTCCACAACGTGTTTGTCACTGAGCATCCCTACGGATCTAAAGGGACCTGCACGTTCTCATAAAAACGACAGTCTGAAAGCAGAGGCAGACACTCATTCCATAAACACACCGATAGACGTAGTATGTTGAACTGTGACAAGGGCACTCCAAACAAAGTTTCTGCGAGAGAAAAACAGGGAAAGGAGATGTAATTAAGACGGGACAGTGAGAGTTTGTGAGTGGTGACACAGAAGCCGAGCCTGGAAGGATTCTGACAATCTAACCAGAATTTGGTAGTATATCAAGATCCCAGAAACTTGACTGAGGTTTCATTTTCTAGACACTAACTAATGAAACCCAAAAGGTGAATATAGTACAGGCTTATGCCTAAAGCTATTTAAACAATATTATTGATAACATAGAGAAAAATTGGACCTAAACATTCAAAACTAGGTTAATGGCCAAGTAAATTATGGTATAAAACTTAGTGGTATGGCTTGATGCTCATAGTACAGTGGTTACGTCACCAGCCACATATGCCGAAGTTGGCAGGTTTGAACCCAGCCTGGGCCAGCTAACCAACAATGACAACTGCAACAACAACAACAACAACAAAAAAAATATCTGGGCTTTGTGGCGTGTGCCTATAGTCCCAGCTACTTGGGAGGCTGAGGCAAGACATTCGCTTAAGCCCAGGAGTTTGAGGTTGCTGTGAGCTGTGACACTACGGCACTCGACTGAGAGCAACATAGTGAGACTCTGTCTCAAAAAAAAAAAAAAAAATAGTGGTATGGGCAGCGCCTGTGGCTCAGCAATTAGGGCACCGTCCTCATGTACCAAGGGTGGCGGGTTCAAACCCAGCCCCAGTCCAACTGCAAAAAAAAAAAGTATGTTATAGTTATTAAAATTAGTGTTGACAAATAAATTCCACCAACATGGAACTATAATCATAACATATTGTTCCATGAAAGATATTGGCATGTCAGATTGTGCCCATACCATGACTACACATATGTGTGTACCTCTGTGTGTGTGTGTGTATGTGTGTGAGAGAGAGAGAAAGAGAGAGAGAGAAGAAAGAGAAAAATTGTCTGACCTTGTATACATATATACGAGGTCAGACAATTAAGTTTGCAAACTCATCTTGGGAAAAAAAATGTGCTACATACTTCACTGCTGAATATCACCAAGGTCAAGGGGAGTACTTTGAAATTCATCAATGAGGTATGTAGCACTTTTTCTAGGATGAGCTGTTGAACTAAATTGACCTCGTGTGTGTGTGTGTGTGTGTGTGTGTGTGAGAGAGAGAGAGAGAGAAGAAAGAGAAAAATACCCCACATGCATTTACTTCTTTATCTCTGTCTTTATAAAAATAAACATAGTCCTGGTGCCATGGCACACACCTGTAGTGCCAGTTCCTTGGGAAGTAGAAGTGGGTAGATCCCTTGAATCTAGGAGATCAAGGCTGTAATGTTCCTGGGCTACATTGTGAGATCCCATATCTTTAAAAAAAACCATAGTCAGTGCACTTTAAAAAACATTAGGGTCCAGACTGGGAGGAAGGATTATTTGAGTTCAGGAGTTCAAGACCAGCCTGAGCAAGAGACCCAGTCCCCACGAAAAATAGAAAAACTAGCCATGCATTCTGGTGGGCACCTGTAGTCCTAGATACTCAGCAGACTGAGGCCGGAGGATCACTTGAGCCCAGAAGTTTCAGGTTGCTGTGAGCTCTTGGTGCTCTAGCCTGGGGCAGCAGAGTGAGACACTGCCTCAAAAAATAAATAATGATAATAAATAAATAACTTGAATTTTTTTCCTGGCAATTTATAGATCTCCATTTCTTTGTGGTCAGTTATTGGAACCTTATTAGTTTCCTCATCCTTTGTTATCCAGGTAGTCTTGCATTGGCACCTATGGATTTGAAGGCGCCAACACCTGTACAAGTCTGGACAGGCTATTTTGAAGAGGTAAAGACTTTCTTTTACTGTGCACCCAGGCTGATCATGGGGCTGTGTCTGGGTCTGCAGTTGGGTCCAAGGTTGTTGGGCCTGTCACCAGGGGCTCTAGTGGGTGTGATCCTGTCTGGTCCCTGGTTGAACTAGACTCCCTCTAGGTTCTTGGTCAGTAAGACTGGTTCTGGACTGAGGGTCTGCTTCTGCAGAGAGTGGGTCTGCCACTTAGGTGCACGGTCCCCAAGGAGGACTTTCACTTAGCGGGACCATAGGCAGGAAGTACTTACATTGGACCATGGTTAAGTGAGGCTGGGATGAAGTCACAGCCAAGACTGAGGTCTCCAAACTTGTCTCTGTGGTCATGGTGTGTCTCCCAGTAGGTCCCTGGGCAGCTAAGACTGCCCTCAGACCACAGCTGAGAAGGGCAGGAGCTGATTTCCAGTGCCATTGTAAGATCCACAGTGGGACTGAGGTTGGGAGATCTGCCTTCAGGGGCACAGATGGGTGTGTCTCCTCCAGGTCCCTTTATAGGCAAAACTGCTCTCAAACCACAGCGGAAAGGAGCTGGAACTATCCAGGGCTATTTCAGGATCTGCTTTGGGGCTGAGTTTGGTGGACCTGATCAGGAAAGCACAGATGGGTGTGTCTCCCCTGGGTCCCAGAGAAGGTGTTACTGCGGTCAGACCATAGGCTTGTGTCTTCTTCACCCCTTTTCTTACGTATCAATGTATCTTGTGTATCTTGTTCAACCTTGTGTATCAAGGTTCAACAAGCGAACCTCCTTTTACAATAATGAACACTTGGTCTAATGTTTTCTGACTGGCCTTTGTTGAAAGATTTCAAAGTTTAATCAGAAAAAGAATTGCTTAACTGCTCACCTTTTACAAATACCAGAAATGAAGGCCTCCACAGTGATGGATGTCCAAAGTGGAGAGTGGGGCTCTTGGGGAGGAAGAGGACCAAGCTCCCCGTGGAAGACTAATGTTCTTGACCATCCCAAGAGCTGTCTCCTCCATTTATGGCCCAAATTATAACTTTTTCAGAGTGTGTTCACAAGGTAATTATTTTTCACTAGAACTCAAACTGAGAGTGAGCCAGAGACACACTGAATACTCATATAATACACTAAGAATTTAGCGCACATGTTTGCCAGCTCATTCTTGGAAAGATGAGGGAGATGGAGCAAGGAATGAAAGCTTGGGACTGATGTTGCTTCCCTTTGACTCCTGAGATGCTAAGAGGCTGAGGAGTCTAGATCCACACGGTTACTATTTAATAACGTTGGCCATTAGGAGACCATCAAAGATTCATGTTCTACACGGGAGTGCCAATTTCCCTTTCAAGTCTTAAGGTGACTGGCAAAAACGCTGGTATTGGCGATGGGGGTTTGGCACAGATGTAAGTATTGATCCCCCTTGAAGGGGATAGGAAATGCTACTCATTTTCTGATTAAAAGTTTCTTACAAAGGAGAACAAAGGCCCAGGATGGTTGGCATGGTTAATAGCTTACATTAAAGAAATCTCTACATTAAGGAGCGTATGTTGCCAAAATGTACATTCTCACTATTGCCACCATGTAACTTTAATGGATCCTTTATTTATTTATTTATTTCCTCTAAAATATTGTCTCCTTCTTTACTCGGACTTCATCGTCTTGCATCTTGTCTGAGTCTGTTTTCTTTGCTTAAGATCCATAGTTTTTTTTGGGGGGGGCTGGGCACGGTGGCTGACTCTTGTAATCCTAGCACTCTGGGAGGCTGAGGTGGGTGGATCGCCTGAGCTCAGGAGTTAGAGACCAACCTGAGCAAGAGTGAGACCCCATCTCTAAAAGAAAAATAGCTGAACATTGTGATAGGCGCCTATAGTCCCAGCTACTTGGGAGGCTGAGGCAAGAGGACCACTTGAGCCCAAGAGTTTGAAGTTGCTGTAAGTTATGAGGCCACAGCATTCTACTGAGGGTGACAGAGTGAGACTCTGTCTCAAAAAAAAGAAAAAAAATCCATGATCTTTTTTTTGAAAATGGAATCATCAGCTGGGTGGGGGATGGGGGGGAACTTATGCCAGGATTTTTATTTATTTATTTATTTTTATTTATTTATTTTTTTTGAGACAGAGCCTCAAGCTGTTGCCCTGGGTAGAGTGCTGTGGCATCACAGCTCACAGTAACCTCAAACTCCTGGGCTCAAGCTGTTTTCCTGCCTCCACCTCCCAAGTAGCTGGGACTACAGGCACTCACCACAACACCCAGCTATTTTTTGGTTGCAGCCATCATTGTTGTTTGGCAGGCCCCGGCTGGATTCCAACCCGCCAGCTCAGGTGTATGTGGCTGGAGCCTTAGCCGCTTGAGCCACAGGCGCTGAGCCATATGCCAGGATTTTTAGAGATACACTCGTGAAATCCCATTTTGGTGAGTCTGAAGGTAGGATTCCCAGAGGGGTATGGCAACAGCTCACAAAGTGATTCACCCACATGCTGCAGGGGAGAGATCCATTTAAATCCAGATGAGACTTTGGGCCACTGTCTTTAAATACAGTTGGAGCCCTCTCATACACCATTTGTGTACCTTTTATCCTTCCTTTCAGGCTAGCTGGGAGGCAGGACTCTGGTGCTTAGATACTCCATATTGATTTTTTTTTTTTAACCCAGTTAACCTTAAGGACTTGTTGTCCCATCCCAGTCTCATATTTTGGGCTTACTTCTGGCTTTGGTTTTACGTCCACCCTAAGCAAATCTTTCTTTGGTCACTCTTGTTCCACTATCCTTTGGTTTTACCAAACAGCACAGCTGTATCTCTCCAAATGCACTCCAGGCTTGGATCACATTCTGCTGTCCCCAGATGGCACCCAGGGCACCAACATCCATCACTTCTGATAAGTTAACTTAGTGAAATTAATTGACTATGAAATTAATCTGGCTCCTCTCGGCTTTTTTTCTCATAGTAGGCACTCAATAAATGTTTGTGGAAGGAACTGTTTGCATAAAACTTTAAAGGAATTTTAAAAATTTATTTCGCAGTAGCTTCTTTCTAATTTTCAATTTTCTTTTTGTGGCGAAAGCAAACATATAACGTTCCTGTAAATGATAACGGAGAAAGAGAGAACATTATAGGAAAAGCGATGTGGGTGTGAATCTGAAGTGGAGACAATTAACAAGGCAAATACTTCTGGACTTTTGGGAGTATTGGGGAGTTTTCCCTAATGAAATTTAACGTGTTTTAATAAAGCTGAGTTGATGCAATATTGATTCCCCCTTCGTGGTTTTGATTTTGGAGAGCCTTTCTCTTTGTTCATACCTTCAGTATAGGTGTTCTTCCAACGTCTGTCACTATGTTCCCTGCCTGCACAGCCTCTTCTGTGGCATCTACATATGGAAGAATCCCAGCCCACAACGTCTCTGGTACCCAAGCTCTCCTGGTCTTCACTGCAGCCTGCCTTGCTCCCATCAGCTGCCCAAGAAGTCACTGCCTCTGCTGCTGTGTCCCCGTGATTTCACCTGCACCTGTGCCCAAGTCCCTGGTTATCTGGGGCCCTCCTCACCCTCCCGGAGTGCTCTGGGTAATACTGTTTACAGCCCTGCTTGTGAAAAAATTTAGTGCATTATCTAAGAGCCTGGGCTCCAGATCAGCTGACCTGGGTGTGAATCCCAGCTTTGCCACTTACCGGGTGACCACTCACAGGATGAGTGATTTAAGCTCTCCAAGCTTCTGTGTCCTCATCAATAACTTGGGAACAGTAATAATACCTACTTCCTAGGACTGTCAAAAGGATTAATTGACAATGCACCTGCTTACTTTCATGCTTAGCACAGAATCATTGCTCCAAAAATGTTAGCTGCTATTCTTTTTTTTTGCATTTTTTGGCCAGAGCTGGGTTTGAACCTGTCACCTCAGGCATACGGGGCTGGCGCCCTACTCCTTTGGGCCATAGGTGCCGCCCTCAGCTGTTATTCCTCAGGGATTTCTTTGTGAAAGCATCCCTGCAGTTTTCCCTGCTGGTCCCTTTTTGTCCATGAGGCATAGACAGGCATTTAGAGGGATATACAGAAAACTGGCCCAGACAGTCTCTCTTTGGTCCTCCCCCTTCCATGGTGCCTCCTTCCTCCTTCCCTCCTCCCTTCCAGTTGAAACCTTTCATGGAAACTGACCATTGAATGCTGTGGCCTCCAATTCATCATGTACTCAGAGCCGCCTGCACCCAGGCCAGGACCCTGCAGGCAACAATCTTTTCTGAATTATAGATTCTATTGCTACTCCACTGACTGAGGCCACCACTCCCATTCCCAAGAGAGCCCACCGATGACTGTGGCCGTGGCTTCCTGAGAATTGCTCAAATGCCTTCAGGGTATTAGTTCCTCGTCAGGTTTCTTGTCTTTCCGAGGGAATGTCCCCACATATTTCTATGCTAGTTGTGTAAATAACTTTAAAATCATAATTTGTTTTTTAAGCTTATTATTCTCCTTAAGTTCCTTAAATGATTACGATTATTTAGTTTCTTGAGACGTCTTTGTTTTTCAGAGTAATTTAATTCTATACTATAGGGAACCACTGGGTACCATCTGGGGAGACACACTCAAAAAAAAAAAAAAAACCTATTAAATCTCTTCGTTCTTTAATTTCCCTATCTGCAGCTCAGTGAGGATGTGGTCCCAGGTAAGAGAATATTTGTCTATTACTCAGCTGCACAGATGTTGCAGCCATTCTCAAATGACTTCTTCTTGCCCTTTTTTGTTTGTTTGTTTCTTTTGTTTCTTTTGCAACAAGAGGGGCTGCCTTTGTGAAGTGCCCAGAATTGAGCACATCCGTGTGCAGGACATGTGACAGTTGAGGACCCTGAAGAGTCCCTGGTGTGCACCAGGGTCTGCAGGCCTGTGGCTATTGGCCGCACACCCCACCTGGACCCTGCTTCTGGAGGCGGACACCTGGACGGGCCACCTCCACCTGGTTTTATGTTCCTGTTGGGGACCTCTCCAAACACCAGTGCTTGACCTATTTCTCTACGTCCTCCAGACTCAGTGGAAAAACCCACTTGGTGTAGTTTTCACCCCAGCTGTGGGTGGCAGGATCACGAGCTGTTCCCTCCCTTTTTATATTATGTCTCACGTGCAGAGGCAACTCATAGATCAGCTCTTGAAGGTCAAGTGCGACAGCTCCTCCCTTGCAAAGCCCCTTCGAAGACCTTGCACCTAGTGTGGTATTCATCATGTTCTATTCTTACCATAAAGAGACATGCCCTAATTGGGTGAGTTTCACATTCTACAGAACCTAGATCCTTACTCACGGATCTTTACTTTTCGGTGGTATCTCCAAAAGCACAGCCTCTAGGTCCCTCCTCCATAGCATGGCACATGGGGCTCCTGGGGACCAGACCCTTAAATACAATTTGTTCTCTTCTGTTCTGTTTCTCTCTTCCTCAGTGGGACTGTATGCTTTGTTCTGAACTCCCAAGCTCTGCAGTCCCCAAACCCAGGGCTGTGGACTGCACTGATCTGTGGCCCGTTAGGAGGGAGGCCACACAGCAGGGTGAGCTGCAGGTGAGCAAGCGAGCGAAGCTTCGTCTGTATCTACAGCCGCTCCCCATCACTCACATCATCCCCCGAGTACTCCTGTCACATTAGCTCTGACATTAGACTCAGAGGAGCGCGAACCCTACTGTAACTGCTCGTCCTGGGGATCTAAGTTGGAGCTCTCTATGAGACTCCAATGGCACCCCTCCATCTGCAGGAAAATTTCCTTTCATAAAACTAGTCCCCAGTGCCAGAGAGATTGGAGATGACCCTCTCTTCCTGGAGTGTAAGCGAGAGAGACCCAATGACACATTCCCCTTCCTCTGGCCTAGAATAGTAGTAAGGCCTGGTTTCTAAACCCTGCCAGGCCCATAGACCGGGTCTAGGAAGCCAGATACCCAGATTCCCTCTAGCCTTCCAGGCTTCCAGAATAAGCATTCCCGCCCATACCCACGCACGGGGATGCAGGAGGCGCAGTGATAGCCCTGCCGCCAATTTTGCTCCCAGGTTACACACACTGTGGGGAGCTTTAGAAAAATACTGTCATTATCTAGAACATTAATTGTGGTGGAGTCTGGTGATAAAGGTATAAAAGAAAATCATTCTGTTCTGCCCTGGACTTTGGCCGAAAGAAGTATAGAGAAATTTTTCAGTGAATAACCACTCACAAATTTCAACAATTGTTCACTCTTGATTCTAAAAGTCTCTTTGCATGAATAATTTTCTCATCTTTATGCAGAATTTTTCCACATTTTTGTTGACTAAAATACTACTAATCTAATTTCTTATTAAAAAACTCATTTCCAACATTGCAGAGCTGAAAGGTGCTACCAACCATTTAGTCTTCAATTTACATACAACAAATCCCATAATCTGATGGGGGCTTTTACACAAGGGTGGCTGCAAGCAATTACATGGGCAAAGAGATATTTCAGTCCGGAGCTATGCTCTGTGTTAATTTCATCTGTTGGATTCCCACTGAGATTTCTCCCATTGTTAAATTGCCTATTGATGTGGATTTAGAGAGAAAAGTCCACCAAATACAGCAATTCAATGTTACAATGCTGTTTGTGCTCTAATATTTTCTTTTTAATTATATTTGGGAAATTGGGGTGTATTAGAAAGAAAAGAAGGCATCCAACTGGAAGAAATTATTCAATTTTTTTATCCCACTCACCACTGTGACAAAATAGAACATTCTCCAGGTAAAGTATTACTTTGCAAAGGCCTGGAAAAAGTATTAATGTCACAACAGAGATTGAACCAGGGCTCTGCAATGGGATATGGAGGAAGCAGGGTTTCTGGCTGGCTGGCCTGAGGACATTGTGATTATTGGGAAGGGTTTGAGGGGAGCTTCTACAAGATAACTCTGGGTCGTGGGGAAATACAGCCTCAGATACTACAGGCTGAGTTGTGGTCAGGCCAGTAGTTCCCCATCCATCCATCCATCTGTTCTTCCATTCACCCATTCACCCATTCATCCATCTGTTCATCCATCCATCCATCCTTTCTTCCTTCTTTCCTTCCTTCCATCCATCCATCCATACATACATACATCTCTCCATCCATTCTTTATTGGATGTTAAGCATGTACTATGCCCCTATTTATTTTATTTATTCATTCATTCAACAAATACTCACTGAGCATTTCTGTGCCTGTCACTATGGTGGGTTCCAAGGCGAACCCTACCCTGCAGTACCACACAAGCCATTCGGTCATTACAAAACACTCCAATTAGAATGTTACTAGAGAGGGACACGTGAGCACCGAGGAGACCTAAACAGATTGTGTATGTGAGACAGAAAAGGGGCAGTGGTCAAGAACCCTCCCTGGGAAGGGTGACAGATGCATGAGTATTAATAGATATACCCAGGAAGAGTGTAAAAGATATATGTTGGGCTGGGTGTGGTGGCTCATGCCTGTAATCCCAGCACTTCAGAAGGCTGATACTAAAGGATAGAGTGAGGCCGGGAGATCAAGACCAGCCTAAGCAATAAAGCAAGAACCCCGTCTCTACGAAAAAATTAAAAAATTAGTGGGGTGTGATGGCACACATCTGTAGTCCCCGCTAGCTACTTGGGAGGCTGGGGTGGGAGGATCACTTGAGCCCAGGAGCAGGAGGCTGCAGTGAGCTGTGATTGAGCCACTGCATTCCAGCCTGGGCAACAGAGGAAGAACCTGTTTCTTAAAACAAACAACAAAACCTTTATTGAAGTCCAATTGACATGTAGTAAGTGTCATTGACATGTAAGAAGGGTGTCATTGATAAGTTTTGACATGTGTATATACCTGTGAAATCATAGTCAATAGAATGAACACACTCACAAGTTTCCTCACACACCTTTGTAAACCCTTTGGCATTCATCCTATCCACAGGCATCCACTGGCACACTTTGTGCCAATATAGATGAGTCTTCATTTTCCAGAACTTTCTTTTTCTTTTTTTTCTTTTTTTTTGAGGCAGAGTCTCACTTTATCACCTTTGGTAGAGTGCCCTGGCATTACAGTTCACCGCAACCTCCAACTCCTGGGCTTAGGCGATTCTCTTGCCTCGACCTCCTGAGTAGCTGGGACCACAGGTTCCTGCCACAATGCTTGGCTATTTTTTGTTGTTGTTGTTGCAGTTGGACTGGGGCCGGGTTCGAACCCACCACCCTCAGTATATGGGGCTGATGCCCTACCCACTGAGCCACAGGCACCACCCTTTTTCCAGAACTCTCTATAAGCAAAATTATATACATATGTACCATTTGTTTGTCTGGCTTTGTTCACTCTGCATAATTAGCTGAGGTTCTCCCACATTGTTGTGTATATCCATGGGGTTGTTCCTCTTTGACTGAGTACTATTCTACCGCACAGGTGTCCCATAATTTGTTCATCTGCTTATTAAGGAATTTTTGGAACATTTCCAGGTTTAGGCTACTATAAGTCAAGCTGCTATGAACATTCATGTACAAGTCTTTGCACGGAAGTAGCTTTCTTTTCTCTTGAGTAGATATCTAGCAACAGAATGGCTGAGTCTTATGGTAGTGTATATTTCACTTTTTAAGAGACTGCCACCTTTCCAAAGAGGTTGTACCATTGTACATGCCCGGCAGCAGGGGATGGGAGTTGCAGTTCTTCTATGGCCTCATAGAAGCTGTTATTTATTTATTATTATTATTTTCTGGTATTGAGAGTGAAGAAAGCGGAGGTTCCAAGAGTTCAGAGACTTGGTTAGTCAGACACAGAAGTCCCCAACCATCCTCCACTGCTTAGGCCATCGGGCTACCTGGCTTTTCTCTGGGCTCACTTTTGGGCACACTTGATGCTCAGTCGCTTGTGCTGTGAATCTACATCGAAGACTCTGGCAGTGACAAGGTCACCCAGTACGGTGCCCACATTGCTGCTTTTGCTAATGAAGCAACTCTTCCCAGGAAGGGTGGTGGACAGTAGACACTGTGGCTTTATCAATTTTCCTCATGAGAGGTTTGAATTCCACCCACCTCGCAGGACCTAAATCCTTCTCAAATGTGTGCACCTGGCAGGAAGGAGGATTACGGGAAACAGCTCACAGCGTAGGCCCCAAACCTGTCTTGCATGTATTTTCTCCTTTCCGTAGCCCAGCCCCCCACCTTGCTTTGTCCTGAACCCGAGCGTACAGTCACACTCCAGTGGCCCCGGCAGAGCAGGCAGCCAAATAAAACCCTCCTGCCAACCTCTACTTCAGAAAGCTTCTTTTTTTCCCTCCCCTGACACTTTCTGTAGGCATTTAAAAATGTAGTGATTGAGAGAGGAAACGTGTACTCTATAACATGTGCCCCCCAGGGGAGAATATTACACCTAATCCACTCACCCAGCCTCAGACCTGAACAGTGGGAGCAGAAAACACCAAAGAAGATTAAGAAAAAGCTGGAATGCTGGGTGTCTGTCCAGACAAAAAGACAGTGGCCACAGCTGCCGATTTATAGGGCCGGCGTTTTCCCAGCCCTGCACGGAGGGTGGTTTTCTACTTTCTCATCTCACAGCCCCTCGGCGCAACCCACATCACTTTCTTTGGCATTCTCTCCATGGTCCCCTGGCTTCCCTTTTCTGGGGGAGTTTTTGGTTCGATTTCTGTGTTTTGTGTTTGTACCCACCCACGTGTCTCCAGGGATGAGCTTTATGGGAAGTACGCTAGCAGAGGAAATCGGAAAATTGAAAGTTGATGTTTGCAATCACACATTGCTGTGGTGAGGTGTCCTTTTGAAATCTGGCGTGTGGGTCCCACAGCTCAAGTCAGAGATGTTTGGAAAAATAACTCAACCATCCCCTGGCAGGAAAAGCCGGACTGTGAAGGGAAGACAGCCTGCAATGCAGGGATCCAAGCCTTGGGGGTGGGACAGGGAACCCAAGGGATGGAGATGATCTTGCTGGGTGTAACTGTCATTTTCTAAATTTCCTAATCACACCTGTAATCCTGGCACTCTGGGAGGCCAAGGAGGATCACTTGAGCTCAAGAGTTCAAGACCAGCCTGAAATAGAACACTAGCTGGGCATTGTGGCAGGTACCTGTAGTCCCAAATACTTAGGAGGCTGAGGCAGGAGGATTGCTCAAGTGAAAGAGTTTGAGGTTGCTGTGAGCTAAGTTACTGTGTGGCACTCTACCCAGGGTGACAGAGTGAGACTCTGTCTCAAAATAAATACACAAATAAATAAATGTGGTAAGTTTTTCATCAGGTTTCCCAAGATCTGCTGTATTGGATCATATCCTTCTGGGAAGTTTTTCTGTATTTCTTCATGTTTGGACACAGTGAGGAAGGGGAGACATTTTTGAAAATCATGGTGGAACAATGTTGGCACTTGATTGGCACTTGCAAAGATCATAGTGGGATCTTGTGATCGAGGTTATCTGACCAAGAAGATATGGGACCAAGTTTGTAAAGGGCAGAGTCCAAAATTGGAGAGTGCAGTTTTTTGTGTTTCCAAATGTTGCCATGTAATTTAGGTTTCTAGGACTGTGCAAGAGCAAGCTGGGTAGCTTCAACTACAAACAACAGAAATTTATTGTCATGCAATTCTGGAGGCTAAAGGTTCAAATTCAAGGTGTCATCAAGGCCAGTTTCTTCTGAGGCCTCCTTGGCTTTTTAATGGCCACCTTCTCTTGTGCCTTCCCGTGTTTTTCCCTCTGTGTGCCTGTGCCCTAATCATTTTTAAAATCAAGAATACCAGTTGGAGTGAGGCCAACTCTAATGATTGTATTTTACCTTAACTAGTATTTTAAACACCCTATCTCCAGATACAGTCAAATTCTCTGGTACCAAGGTTAAGACTTCAACATATGAGTTTTGGGAGAATATAATTCAGTATTTTAACACCATGCCTGATGTGATGGCTGGAGCTGCTGCAGCCATGTTGCAACAACCTAAGGATGAGCCCAACATAATACATAAGGGGGACTGAGCAGGAGAAGAGCAGAGTGATACAGAACCAGCGGCCCTAGCTGCCTGCACTGTTCTATTAATACTTCCTCACAGTGAAATGACAAATTTCCTTAGTTCATCCAATTTGAGTTAGGGTTTTCAGAGGCATCTTAATGAAGAAAGACATAAAACATCAGAAGGAAGTCTGGGTGTGGTGGCTTACATCTGTAATTGGAGCACTCTAGAAGGCTAAGGCAAGAGGATCCCTTGAGCTCAGGAGTTTGTGACCAGCCTGAACAAAGTGAAACCCCACCTCACTAAAAATGAGAAAAATTTGCTGAGTCTGGAGGCAAGCATCTGTAGTCTCAGCTACTAGGGAGACTGAGGCAGGAGGATCACTTGTACCCAGGAGTTTGAGGTTGTTGTGAGTGAGGCTGATGCCATGGTACTCTAGCCTGAGCAACAGAGTGAGACTCTGTCTCAAAAAAGAAAAAAAAAAAAAAATCGGACCAGGCGAGGTGGCTCACACCTGTAAACCTAGCACTCTGGAAGGATTGCTTGAGCTCAAAAGTTTGAGACCAACCTGAGTAAGAGTGAGACCCTATCTGTACTAAAAGTAGAAAAACTAGCCAGGCATTGTGGTGGGCATCTATAGTCTTAGCTACTAGTGAGGCTGAGGCAAAAAACTTGCTCAGGCCCAAGAGTTTGAGGACTCCGTGAGCTATGATGCCATGGCCAATATCTCTGCCAACCCCTTCTTGCCCTGGCAGAGTCCCCCTCTCCACCCTCCATCCTCGGCCACACTTTTCCTCCTGGATAGCTCTCACAGGGCCAGGACACCCCCGTGTCCCCTGCAATGCAGTCTAACTGTGCTGGGTGTGGAGTGAAGTGAATTTCTTTCACATTTTTTTCCTTCCAGGCATTGTGTTACATATAGGTGATAAGCAATGAATAAGATGAAGTATCATTCTCACAAAACAGAAATTCTGGGCATTTTCAACAGGACACAGCTGGTGTTACCACTTTGAAAATAACCCCAGTATGCACGGGTTGCTCTGGAAGGGACATCTTACCAAACTCGGGGCTCAGGGAAGAATCTCAGAGCGAGTGCATCTGTCTGCCCTATCCTTCACCCCTGTGCCCAGTCTAGAGTGGCAGATGGAGGGAGGGAAGTGAGGATTCAACTCTGCCCTTCTCAACCCCCAGAGTCCAGCCTGAACCTCCACAAGCCCTCGTGCCGGAGACCCGGAGTCTGCAGTGTCCCTCCTTGCCCCCAGACAGTCATTCTCAAATTGAGCTCCAGCAAATTTCCCGTAGGGTTAGGGAGGCTGCCAGCACCCCGGGGAGAGGAATTCAAGCTGTCTGAAGAGCAGAGCTGAGGACATTCTGTGACGCCCACTGGAACGGGTGTCAGGCAGCTCAAGAGGGAGGTGTCTCCGACAAGAAGGAAAAGTCACAGAGCTGTGCTGGGCCAATCTGGGCCCTGCAGATTGCACCGTGGCAGGGAGTGTACCCCGGGTCCTTCTGGGCCTCCCACGGCCCCACCTGGGCACCAACAGACCCTAAGTGCTTGTCTGGCACTGGTGCCGGAGCTTCCCCCAGCAGCCACTGGCCGTGGGGTGCCAGCAATGCCGAGGCCAGGGAGGAAAGCCCCGTGAGGGTGGGGAGCGTGGGCCGTGGAGACTTCTTTGAGTCCAAGGGCAGAGCATGTGTTTGGCCGGAAGTCCTGATTCAGAACTTGGAATCTGGATTTTCTGCTAATCTGGTGCTTTTCCTCTGACAGCACAATAATATTGTTTTGGTTGCTAAGAGACCCTCTTTTAATTGAACATTGGGTCGAGTGGCTATATTACAATAATATACCATGCAGATGTCAAGAGAATAGCGTGGTGCCTGAGTGACAATCGGGCCATTTCTCACAACAGGCGTGTCATCTTATCTGAGTGTCTTTCCTGATGTCTCTCACAGGGCTGGGAGGCATTGCTTTGTGATTGCAAATGCAAGATTCTCTCCCCAGGTTGGTGACCCCTAGAGCGGGCTATCTGTGCCTATGATCAAGTTCAGCTTTGTTTTATAGACTGACATTTTGGGGGCTATTAGTTTGAATGAATCACTACCCTGATGATCAGGTTATTATAATGGCACATTAGTTTGATGCAGGGTAATGAAATATTGTTACCTCAGTAGAGCTGTTTGTCTATTACGGGCCTTATCTCATAATCCCTGCTTAACACAGGCACCCTTGGTCTCTTTTGTAGTAAAGAGCGAATACCTGATTGAAGATCTTTGTGGAGGAAATGACTTCAATGTCATTTTAAAAGCTAAGAGTAAAGTTGAATATTCCTAAGAGTAATTGCTTTCTGTTTTGTTTTTCATAATGGAGAGACATTGTTTGGCTAACTCTCTAGGGGGAGGTGAGAGAGGCAGGCAAATAGTCCTTACTCTGAATGCCCTGATAAAATTAATGTGTTCTTTTACTTTAGAGACAGAAGGAGGTTTGTGTATTGTTCGCCAGGCAATTTTTAAGCATGTGGCTGCAAGGCTGGGTTCATATCTATTTTCAGAGAAATCAGATACAACCAATAGGTTGAGTTGAGGGTCCTGATTAGTCCAAGACCTCAAGTTCATGTTTGGTTTCTCTCCTCGATGAGCTGATTTCAGTGGTAAAAATGTGGCCTGCATAACATAAAAATAGTTCAATAATTGGCTTAAAAAATATTTTAGTGGGTTGAATTAGAGTTACGGTTTTAAAAGATGGGAATTATACCCCCTCCTCTGTTCCCCAGCAAGTGGAAGTCACAGGTGGTATTCCATCTGCACCAGCCAGGCTTCTGCTGACTTGAATCTGAAAAAGAGTTTATTTAAATGACATTAGGTGGCTCACAGATTGAAATTAAAAAGAAAAATACAGCTGAGCAGCCACAGATGTGGAAGGACATGTACTAGGAAACCTTATGGACACTTAAGTATGAATCTAGAGCATCAGTCATTTCCAGTATTTTTATTACTTTGAGATTCAAATATCAGGAGAGAGGGCCTCATTCAATTGTTCTCAGTGGTAGTTCCAGAATATTTAAAGTGGGCAGCGATTTGGTCAGAATGAATGATAGCCTGTGTCCTGCTTCTGGTGATTTTGCAAAGGTGGCTGATGGAAGATTTTTGAGTAAGCTTGTAACACTTAAAACCTCTTCTTAGTGCCAAGACCACATGCCCACTCTTGGCTAGTGCTTAGCACACCTTGACTGACAGTTCTTTCCAGACTGGGAAATGAAAAACAATAGTTCTTTCTTCCCTACCTTTTTAAAGCATGCAGACAAATTCTCCTGACCCAGAGTTCTAGGCAATTCCCAAGGTCTCACTTTACAGCTGTTCCTTCTTGCTAGAGCAGTGCCCACCAACCCATGGCAAGCGCCAACTGGTTATCGGCTCAGCATCCACTTCCAAACTCCTTCTTTGGAGGCAGAAACCATTTTTCATCAAAGATTTGAAACATTCCAACAACTTATGTTGGTATTCCCTCCAGCAGGTAGGACATATGACTCAATTCTGGCCAAGTACGTACAAGGGGAAGTCTGAAAAAGGCTTTATTTACTCTTTTGTTTGTTTGTTTGTATTTTGATTTTTGAGACAGCGTCTCACTCTGTTGCCCAGGCTGGAGTTCAGTGGCATCATCATAGCTCACAGCAATCTCAAACACCTGGGTTCAAGTGCTCCTCCTGCCTTAGCCTCCCGAGTAGCTGGAACTACAGGCATGTGCCACCACTTTTTCAATTTTTTTGTAGGGACAGGGTTTCACTCTTGCTCAGGCTGGTCTTGAACTCCGAGCTCAAGGGATCCTCCTGCTTGGGCCTCCCAGAGTGCTGGGATTAGATGTGTGAGCCCCCCGCACCCAGCTGGCCTTTACTTTTTAATACAGACGTGATGGCAACCATGGCAATCATTTGGGCCAGCCAGGTAGGAAATTAGTACATGACAAATCTAAGTGACTGATGAATTCCCATCCCGTTGAATTAACCAAACCTGAAATGAACTATCTTTAGGCCTCTTGCTAAGTGAAATAATAAATGTCCTTTACCTTTAAGCTATTTGTCTTAGCCTGTTCTAAGTCTAGGTGGTATAACAAAAATACCATAGCCTGGCTGGTTTGTTTGTTCTATTTGTTTCTATTTGACAACAAATAGTAATTTAGTTCTCACGGCTCTTGGAGGCAGGAAAGTCCAAGACCAAGGTGCCAGTAGATTTGGTACCTGGTGAGGGCCTACTTCCTGGTGCACAGATAACCATCACTGTCTCCTCACACGGGCAGGGGGCAGCTCTCTGAGGTTTCTTTGATAAAGGCACTAATCCAATGCCTGAGGGTTCCCTCCTTGTGACCTAATGACCTCCCCAAACCCCCGCCTCCAGCACCAGGACATTGGGGATTAGGTTTGGACGTATGAATTCTGAGGGGAGACAAATGTTCCGTTTACAGTGTAGGATTACTGACAGCTGACGCATCCTAATTCACACACTGAGAAAATGCCCAGCTGCCCTCTGGGGCACCAGACCTCACAGGAGTCGACTGCAGGAGGAAGACCACAATGGCACAGATGGGTGGCACTCCGGGAGCACCCTCCTCCCTCAGGACTCCCTCTGACTCTCCCTGAGCAGCTGGAAGGTCCTCTGTGTCATCCCCCTTTGAGGTGAGGGATCTGGGGGGGTGGGAACCTCTCAATGCAGATGTGGGTTCAGCCCTTTGTCCTCACTGTCCCGGGAGCAGGAGGGAGGCTTCCCCTGTGGTTGTGCCTTTTTCCCCGTCTCAGCATCCTGCTCCTCCCCGTGGTGCATAGCCTGGCATCTGCCCACACGCTAATCCTCACCCTGGTCTGTGGACCTTCCGGACTTTAGGCAGGAGGGGTCTAAGAACTTGGCATTGAATGTCTTTTGCTACTCAGGCAGTTTTGACATGGGGCCATATCTGGTCCTAATAACTGTGTTTTTATTTGTTCCTGGAACTCAGTTCTAGTTTTGTACATAAATTCTAAAAGTTGGAGGGTGTCCATTTCCCTGGACAAACTTCCATCTGGGAGACGTGACCAGCAGCCCATTTCCCTGGGAGCTGGAAGAAGGGTCTGGCATTGCATGCAAGGGTGGTGGCTGGAGCCTTGCTTCTCACTGACCGTCTCCCCCGAGATTTGCAACCATGCCCCTGTTTGGGCCTCTGCATATCTCCTGTCTCTGTGCTTATTTTTGTCCCTAGTGTGAGTGAGGATCGTTGGGGCTAACAGAGACACAAATATGTGGCATGAAAGAGAATTCATTTGCTCAGATTAAAGCAAGCTTGGAAGTGAGCAGTCCAGTGGTGCCATGGTGGTTTCACTAAGTCACCCAAGCTCCTTCTGCCTTCTTGCTTGTCTTATGTCAGGACGGTTCTGACACATTCAGCGTCCGCAGGTGGTTGCAGGAAAGGCAGCTATGCTCACATTCTACCCGAGAAGACAGGAAAGGACTCACAGGTGTAGGGAGCTGTCCCAGAAATCTCATTCAAGGATTTCCCCTTATATCTCCTTTGCCCACTCCTAGCTGCAAAAACCGTGGGAAAGGATAGGCTTTCTCCTGGGCACATTGCCACACTGAACAGAGTGAGTGTGCTGTCACCGAGGGAGATTGGATGCTGGCTACACACCCAGGGGTCTCCATGGCATCTTGCTCTTCCCACCTGTTGAGATGGTGCTGCTGGCTGGAGAGGTCCCTGAGCTAACCTGCGTCCCTTCCTCCCCACCCGCTCTGCCGTTAGGTGAGCCCCTGAGCCTGCTACTGCATGAGAAGACCAAGTCCCAGGGTCCGATCTGCTCCTAAGCTCTGCAACGACAAGCTCTTTGGGCTGCCCCCCCAACCCCACCACTGCTCAACCCACACAGAGCTCGAAGCATCTCTGAACTCAACAGTATGTGAACAGTGGTGAAAAGTGTTTCCGGGCGTACCATACAGTGACATTTAACTCTGGCCAGGATGGCCAGTTATACTTTCTAAGACTATCTAAGACTATACAGGTGTGTGACGCAACCATATGGCTTTCAATGAAAGGTGGGGCACTAGGAGAGGTGCTTGAAGATAAAAAGGAATCAATAAATCAATACAAGGAGATGGGAAGACAAAGATGAGCTCCGAATACATAGTTTTTAGTACTCTTATATCACAGACATGAAATAGTGGAATTCCAGTTTCCAATTTACTTAGCGGAATGACCTGCTCAGTACTTAGCAGTAAGAATCTTATTTTTAAAACTCTCCTCATTTCACTCCTCATGTGAGTGAAGAATACCAGATTTGGGATGTAAATGCTTCTTTTCTACTATGATGCTATTAGTTACTAAGGCAATCAAAACAGTCATTGTGCCATGTGCTGTCCTATTGAATGTCTACCCAAGAACCCTGTAACTTACATCATGCAACCAGAGTTTGTTCAGGGGTTGCTATTTGTGATCATATCAGAGAGAAAACAGGTTGATTTTTAAATTTGTTGTGGTAAGTTTTTCTGGGGCAATTTTCTCAAGGTAATTTTTACAATTACCTATATCATCATGGAAATGTAATAATCCCTAAAAGATTTTGTGCGCATCATTGCACAATGTGTTAATTTTAAAAAGACGAGGAAAATTTTCTCACTCTCTTTTTTTTTTTTGCAATAAAATTAACTCTTTCTTGTCATGTAGGAAAAACTGGTTTGCAAAATTTGTCTAATGAGCCACCTCAGCTAACTCACTTTTGTCTTACTTAAAAGGAGATGTGAAATTGTTCTTGTATGCTCTCAATAACACTTTCTTAGTTCTTTCTTCTTTCTTGTATTTCAGGTCACCCACACAGAATCCCTTTCCTTTTTTTTTATTTTAATTGTTGTTGTTTTGAGACAGAGTTTCAATCAGTCTCTCTGGGATGGAGTGCTGTGGTGTCACAGCAACCTCAAACTCTGGGGCTCAAGCAATCCTTTTATCTCAGCCTCCCAAGGAGCTGGGACTATAGGTGCCCACCACAACATCCAGTTAGTTTTTCCATTTTTAGTAGTGACAGGGTGTCACTCTTGCTCAGTCTGGTCTCGAACTCCTGAGCTCAAGCAATCCACCCACCTCAGCCTCCCAGAGTACTAGGATTACAGTGTGAGCCACCATGCCCAGCCTTCACTGGGCATCCTCTAAAGTGCATCCTCTAAAAGTTTTTACTGAAAGTACAGTCCATGCAATGGGGTTCAGTCTGCAAACTGTTCCCAGACCACCATGAGATAAGTACAGAGAATTAAAATTGAAGACTTATATAGCATTTTGATGTTGCTGAAATACCCAAGGGCACAATCAATGTTCTTGATTTGTTGAATAAGATATAAACCAAAAGTCTAAGTCTATGACAAATTGAAAATTACAAAAGAAAATGTAAAACTACAATTCACCTTCCAAATAAATAAATTAATTAATTAAATAAGAAAAGAAAAGAAAAAATGTGAGGGCTAAAAAATGCCTAGAATAAACTTAACCTTCTTCTGAAAAAAAAGAAAGAAAATGTAAAACCACAAACCTGGTTCTTCAGCACAAAAAGTTTTAGAGGTATTGCTTTAGAATTTCCTTCAGTGAAAGTATGCTGGTAACAACTTCTTATTTTTGTTTACCTACATTTTGGGAAGATTGCACTGGCCATAGAATTCTATACCAATGATCATTTTCTCCAGTAAATGAAAGGAATTTTCCATTGGTTTTCAGCTTTTAGTGTTAGTTTTGAGAAGTCAGCTGTTAGTCTAACTATACCCTTTTTATTATTCCCTTATCACATTTAGATTTTCTGTTTGCCTTTAGTTTTCTGCAGGTTCACTGTGATGCTTGAGATGTAAGTCTTTTTATTTACACTACTTGAGATTTATTACACTCCTTAAATCTATAATTTGACATCTTTCCTCAGTCTGGAAACATCTTAGGTATTATTTCTACTAATATTTGTTCTTCCTTCTTTTTCTTCTCCTTTTTGGAGACATCAACTAGAATGTATATTAGAATATTTTAGTCGGTTCTCTATGCCTTTTAACATTATTTACATATTTTCTATCTTTTTGTTTCCTTAAGCTTGATTTAGATAACATTTTCTGATTTTTAATATAGTAAACACTGTGCTGATAATTATTGTCTAATAATGCTAATATCTGAAGTCTCTTTCTGATGTCTCTTTTTTTGTTGGTTTTTTCTCATGGTGTCTTGTCTCCTTGTTTGCCTGGTCATCTTTGATTAAGTGCTAGTCATTGCACTTTAAAATTATTTTTAGGAATAATCTAAGGTCTAGCATAAAGGTCCCTTCCTCCACAAAGGATTATCTACAGGTTTGGACACTTAAACTAAGTGTAAGTCTTGAGATAATATGAGCCTGGTATAAATCTTTAGGAAGGTTTGATTACTTTTGTTTCACCCTTATGCTAAAAGTGTAATTCTTTGGGCATGACCCACCTATAATCCTAGCACTCTTGGAAGCCAAGGTGGGTGGATCACCTCAGCTCAGGAGTTCAAGACCAGCCTGAGCAAGAATGAGACCCTGTCACTACTAAAAATAGAAAAACTAGCCAGACATGGTGTCAGATGCCTGAAAACCCACCTAACTTGGGAGGCTGAAACAAGAGGCTCACTTAAGCCCAAGAGTTTGAGGTTGCTGTGAGCTATGACGCCATGACACTTTACCCAAGGTGACAGAATGAGACTCTGTCTCAAAAAAAAAAAAAATATATTGCTAACTTATTTTGGAGCCACTTTGGATTTCCCAGATTTTTCTCAAAGCAAAAGATTCCTTTCAATCTTACCATATCTGTAAGAAAGTAGTTTATTCATTTTAGTCAGCATATTTTGGTTGTTTTCAGCAGGACAATTAGTCCACATAACCTAGTTACCATTCCCCTAATAGGAAACCACTTCTATTCATAATTCAGAGCAGGAAAATGACTAATTAAGAAGTCCTTTAGTAATGGTCAGCAGGAGAGAAAGATTATTATAGTAAGAGATTAGAGATAGTCACGTGCAAAAGAAATTTTACTTATTGTCACTCCATGACACAGAACAACATCCATGCTCTGAGTCTTTGGGTATCTTGGGCACAATGTCCACAAACGTAATAAGAGTTGGGATGAAATGTAATCCATCAGCTGTGGTCCCTGTTGTAGAATCTGTAGACATTTTTAGTCTGTCCTAGAAAATATTTTTAAAAACAACACATAATTTCCATGCACATTAAAACAAATCCATCCTTTTCTTTAGAAGAACCTAAAAGAGAAGCACCTGGAATTGTGAGGTATGCAGCCAGTTCATTTTAATTTCAGAATTAGTTCCTCAAGCAAGCAAGTTTGCCTCCAACGAGAGTTGCCAATATATTACTTGAACACTAGAACTGTACAGAAGTGTTTTTTAGAGATTAATGCACTTGCAAATCACATAATGATCCTGTTAAAATGCAGGTTCTCATTCAGTAAGTTGGGGGGCAGGTTGGAAATTCTGCTTTTTTAACAAGCTCCCAGGTGATCTCAATGCTGGTTCTGAGACCACACTGTTTTTTTTTTTTTTTTTTTGTAAAGACTGTGTCTTATTCTGTAGCCCAGGCTGGAGTTCAGCAATGCCCTCATAGCTCACAGAAAACTCAAGCTTTTGGGCTCAAGTGATCCCCCTGCCTCAGCCTCCTTAGTAGCTGGGACTCCAGCCATGTGCTACCATGCCTAGCTAATTTTTTCTTTTTTTTATAGAAAGGAGGTCTCACTTGTGCTCAAGCTGGTTTCGAACTCCTGGTTACAAGAGATCTTCCTGACTCCTCTTCCCACAGTGCTAGGATTACAGATGTGAGGCACCATGCCCAGCTTCAAAGCCCACTTTGAGTACAAGATTCTGTAGCTCTCAGAACATTTCAGAACCTGGATCTGCTCTCTGTGTCCAAACCAAGATTTTCTACCCATGGAAAAAATTTTTGGATGTGATAAGGACTGGGATGTCAGAAGAGGAGCCATCTCAATGGACAATGCAATGAAGTGTTTCAGCTGCATGGCAAGTTCATCTCCTCACAACTGTAATTATCTCTGGAGGTCCCAGCAATGTGGGTGAAGCAGAACCCCAGGCCCAAAGCGGTCAGCAGCACCACACTTCACTTTCATCAAACATACTAATGAATGGTTGTTTTTATTATTTTTCTTGTTTTATGTTTAGCTTTCAGGTGAATAATTTTGTTTTGATTTAACCCCCTCCATCTTAATCTTTGCTTCCTCTAAGAAAACACATTTATTCAAAAAGCATCATGATTTAGGTAAACAGACACAAGGACCAGAAGTAGGGGCCTTACTGCTGAAGAAGGGCTGCTTCCCGCGTGAGGTCAGAGTTGCCATTCTCTGGACTGACCAGGTCACTTGCAACAGCCTGCAAGTCACGTGTGGGGAAGAGAAAAGATAGTGACGGTCTCCTCTGAACCATGGTGACCAGCAATCCTGAGGCTGACTTGTCTTATTCCACAAAGAAGCTGACCTTCTTTGAGGAAGGGACCCTACCTGCTTAAAGTTTAGCAGGGCCTGTTATAGAGTCCCCACTTAAACCTCGGGATTGCTGGTGAACAAAGTCTCTGGAGTAAGACGCTGAAGAGTCACGAGTTATACTGGGATTCTTTATCTCCTGACACATAATATTTGAGCAACCCAGGATGAGGGTGGTGAAAACACTTTGTAAGTGGTGCCATGCACACAACATCAGGGTGACTTCTCCTTGGGTCACATCTCTCATGAGACTCTGGAAGAAACTGCACCGGCTAAGGACCCAGGGACCAGATCTTATTCCCCTTCTAGGCTGTCCAAGCCAAACACTGTTCTCCAACATTCTATCCTCTAACATTTTTGGGAGGATAGTGAGGTGGTGCTGAGTTTCATAATCATCACCTAAAACTTTGCTCCTCAAAGTGTGGTCTAGGGACCTGGGGGCCTCTTAGAACACAGCTTCTCGGAACTTGCCCCAGATCTTCTGAATAAAAACTTTGATTTTAGTGAGAGCTGCCGGTGGTTCATATGCACACCGTTGTTTGAGAAATGCTGACCCAGGCTTGGCGCCTGTGGCTCAACGGGCTAAGGCGCCAGCCACGTACACCTAAGCTGGCGGGTTCGAATCCAGCCCGGGCCCGCCAAACAACAATGATGGCTATAACCAAAACATGGCCGGGTGTTGTGGCGGGTGCGCCTGTAGTCCCAGCTACTTGGGAGGCGGAGGCAGGACACTCGCTTGAGCACAGGAATTGGAGGTTGCTGTGAGCTGTGATGCCATGGCACTCTATCCAGGGTGACAGCTTGAGGCTCTGTCTCAAAAAAAAAAAAAAAGAGAAATGCTGACCCAGACAAAAGATGACCTTGTCTAACTGAAGATGCTATTCCCCAGCTGGGAAAAAAGATGAGAGCTCTTGGTCAACTCTTTCCCAACACGGAAGGATTTCTCTCCAAGAAACCCAAGGCTCTGGCGTCTTAACAGTGTTTATGTGGGTTCATTCTCGTGCTTCAACGTGTGAGTTTGGAGTTGCCTGAATTTTTTACTTTGATACGATGAGATAAATATATGATCTTGGATTCTCTCTCGCTTCATGAGAAGGTTCCAGAAATAAAGAGTCATCCATAAGCCTTAGGGGAGTTGAGATAAAAAAGCCTTTGGAACATGAAATTTTGGTCCAAATGGGATTTTTGCTGGTGTTACTAATTAAGATTCTCTTTAAATCTAGGCCAGCCCTGTGCTCTCTAGTTGGCAGGCTGTTTAGAGTCTCTCTGTAAACACGCAGTGGCTTGTACAAATAGGGAGGCTTTACTTTCCCATCATAAAGAGGCCCTGAAATAAATCCCAGACAACTCTAGAAGTTTGTCGTTGCCATAAAAATAGTGGAATTCATTGAGAGCTGCCTCACTGCTCTCAGGAAACAGGCTGGCCAGTAATTGGCAAAGGGAACCAGCTGGTGGTGGGTTTCACTCCATTCATCTGCGGGAAGGGGAGGGGACAGGCTTAGCTTTGCTGTCTGGAACTTTAAAGCTTTACATTCAGGCGATGTTCATATTCATACAGAGGACACGATATTGCCAGATTTTCAACTACTGGCCCTGTGTAACTCCAAAGCTTTACTAGGCTGGTATCACCATGTACCTCTTTGAGACAGAATTCAAAATTGTCAGCTTCTGACTTTTGTGTTGTTGATGGAGAGAAAGATGAGAGCTTCCCACTTTTCCCGTTTAATCCATATGCCGGAGGAGGTGATTGTGTGTGGCTGCATAGACTGAAGAAGCTAAGGAGGTAGGGAGATAGATGGAAGTGGGGCTGGAAGAGCCAGAATTGAGCGATCAACCTCAGGGAGTTATCGTCCTTATGTGCTAATCTGGTGCCATATCAACAGGAAGAGAGGTAGCGAATGTTTTTTGACATCCACCCAAATTTCTCTAGAGCTCTTCACTTGCATTATTAACAATCAGCACGTGAAACCGTGGGCCAGTTCCCTGGGTCAGCGTTGATGCCCCATATCAGAACCCAACTCAACTAGCAACAGTGGCTACATTTGGATGATCCTCTGTATGTGTGTGCGTGTGTATGTTTCTTTCGAAAAATTTCCTAGATAGTTCTGCTATGCTTGTTGGCTTAAATTCCTGATCCAGAAAAGCCCTGTTGCTGTGTTAATTTATGCAAAATCCTTGTAGAATTTACCTTCCCTGCAAGGTTCTTTTTAAAGAAATTTTGAAACAATTCTCAGAATGATAAAAAAGTTGCAAATGGTACTTTGTTTTTTTCTGAAAGCATTTGAGATGAAGTTGCCAACTAGATGCCCCATGATTTCCAGATGCTTGAGTGTGTATTTCCTACACACATGGGTGTTCTCTTTTATTTGCCACAATGCAACCATCAAAATTACGATATGAAAAATGATACAGTTTTACAGGCTAATCCTCTGACCTCTGACTATATCACTATGGTCACCTTCAAAGTATTCCCCTTGGGAAGCTGGGTACTGACACCAGTGCCTACTCCACTCTTCAAAGCAGTTTTGGAACTCTTTTTCTGGAGTAGCCAGTAGAGCTATCATCCTTCAAGGTCTGATGATTAAGCTCATGAACTTGCCAGTATGCACTTGTGTTGCCAGCACTGTATAAACAACTTGGTAAGGTTTCATAACCTTGATATATCAGTGTCTCACAGCCGTGTTTGTGTTGGCACATAATGGTGTCTCCCTAAGTGATGTGCATTATTATTATTGCCTGTTTTGTGTACTATACAATGACAACTCTGATAGTCATCCCAGAAAAAGAGTTCCAAAGTTACTTTGAAGTATGGACTAGGTGCTATCAGCAGTGCATAGCTTCCCAAGGGAAGTACTCCCAAGGTGATTATAGTGGTATTCAGCAGTGAGGTATGTAGCACTTTTTCTAGGATGAACTCAAAACATAATCGTCAGATCTTGTCTATGAAAATAGACCACATTTTTCTTTGTTACCTATTGAATTATGATCCATTGCATTTTGATTCTCTAGGTGCCCTAGATTGGGCTAGAAGTATTCCACTTAGGCTGGCTTCTATGACCCCTTGACATCCAGCCCATCATTATTTGAGCACTTCTTTCTCTTCCGGCATAATTAGACATTTCCAACTCATTTTTACTTTTCCTGCCTTGGCCGTGGAATCATTCATTTCCCCAGGGAGCACTGGTTCCTTTTAGCGGAGAAGGGTATTTAGAAGCCAATATCTGTGTGATGGGTATACTCACTGCTATTAGAATGTTGCCTCCCAGTGGACAGAGATAAGTTACATATGTCTGTAGGGAATATACGCATGTACAAGCCACTCACATGTACACACATATACACACTTTACCTTTATAATTATTTCTGTATCTATGTCTTTATGTCTATTTATCTATCTATTTTGAAAATCCCAAGAGAACATATCAATACTTCCAGTTCCAATACAATTTCTCTTTTTACCTGTTTGCAACTTCTTTCATTAGACAGTGAAAAACCTGAATCCCATTGTCCTTAGCACACTTGATTATTGAATGTCTCTGGTGCCCCCTGAGACATAGCCACCATCTCATCTCACACCTGGGTTGGACCACAGCAGCTGTCCCCTCAGCAAGGACAGTTTCCTGCTGCACTAGAGTGCTGATACCTTTTGCAGGTGACCCTTCTGAACAGACATCCTTCTCATCCACTTTAGCTTCCTCAGCACCCTGGGCAACTCCAGCTATTTCCCTCCAACTCTTGCTCAGTTTTGACCAAAGCTCTAGGACTACATCATTCAGGAAAGGGAAGGAATAGGAAGGACCATACGACATTTTTATGATTTGGAAGACAAGTCTTTCTTGAGTTTGAAAGGTTATCTCAGTTAGTTTTGGTAAGCCCTAGACTTGAATTGGCTTCCACCCCATCCCCAGGTTGAGAAAGAAACTCTGAAGCTATACTGGGATGCTGTTGCTTTAGTCCTGGTAGACAAAGCACCCTCTTCGACTTCTCTGAGTTGAGTGCCATCCCATCCACATGCTCTTCACCAAATACCTCTCAACCTCTCTTATTACTCTTTGCTTCACTTCCAACCAACCCACCCACAGAACTTGCACAACCTGCCTTCTGCTGATGTGGTGGGAAAGTATCATAACAGGATAGTTTTAGGTGAGAAACAAACAACTGACAGCTACTCTTTGATCTAAGTGTTCTCTAAAAGATAACCATTTCACTCAAGCTCTTTTTCATCTCCTGCCATTTCCCTATGACTCACTACAACCATCCCATCCCTAATGGAACCCCTATCATGGTTTAAGAACTTTATACCCCTTTTGGGTGGGCTATTTAAGCTTCCAGCCTTGCCCCCACCCCACCACCCAGGCTTTCAGGGACACATGTTATATAAGCATGAGGATGACCACTCACAGAAATCATTGTTCCAAGGTCACATTTCTGCTTTGCCTCTCACCAGCTTCTGGTTTCTTGGCAACATTACTCATCCATTTCAGAACACAGCTAGCACTTAAAAGTAGAGTCCTGGCTCTTGTGTTCAGAAGTGTCAAAATCAAAGTAGATGTTTGGTAAAAGCTTCCTGCAATAATAGGAAACTTTTGACTGTTGTCTTTGCATAATTTCTTTCAAAAGCATCACGGACGGATGGGTAAGCGTTGATGCAGGCAATGCTACTTGGAGTGGGAGGAATGGTATTTACAAAATCCTCTTAGTTGTTGACATTAGCTTCCTGGATTTTTTTTTCTTTTAGACAAACCTTAATGGAACAAATGACATGACAAAATACTCTGAAAGCCTCTGAAACACGAGATCCACCTACACACGCCTCCGGACAGCATCTCGACAAGTCTGAATGCTTGTTTGCAGTGGGTGTCTCCAAGGCTGACTCACGTCTCCTGCTCTGAGCTGGGGACCTTGGTACGCATTCTCCACAGGCTCCCAACTCTTGCCTTGACGTACTCAGGCGAGGTAAAGCCAGTACCCTCTTGACTGTTCCAACCACCCCCAGAACTTCTCTCAAATGAGTTTGGTTTTCTGAATGGTGCCTGGAGGGAAGAATTTTCTAGCACTTGATTTACATTATTTTCCTGCTGTGCTTTAGATGCCATTTTAAAATTCCATTCTCACTATGAGAGGAAATAGTTTCGAGAAAATAAAGGGGTTGAAAATCTGTCTCCTTTGCTTACCCATAATTCCCACTCTGCCCCACTGTCAATTAATCAAAGAATCAGGTCAGGAGACTTCAGCTGGAATGACTTTCTCTGGAGGCATCCAAGATGATTATTTTTCAAAACACGATGGGAAGTGGATGTGGCTCTGTTAAGTGGCTTCCTTCCTCTCTCCTTGGAGACAGGAAAGTTGCTACTCAGACCTGGAAGGAGCATTGGAGCATTGGTGTGTGGTCTTGTATCAACTCTACAAACCATGGTTTGTCTGAGAGAGAAATCTGGATAGCAGGATGGTATGGCCAATGGTTGAGAAGGTACTAGAAATTCAGGGTTCACCTGGAACAGGGGGGAAGATGTACCCAAAAGCCTTTCCTCAAGCTGGGATGATGCAGGACATCAAGAGCATTTAGCTTTGGGTTCCTTAGGGAACCTGGGTGCTTGAAGAAATAATTTTCACAAAGCTGAACTGATAGAATCTATAGACAGTGAAGTGTTTCAATTAAATCCAGCTCAGTTGAGTGTGTCTAGAGAATCCCTTGAAGAGATGCTTAGAGAAATGATCAATAGGGTCTGATCATGATTCTTAACAGGGCTGATTTTCAGACTAGTAGATGGAAAATGACTTCAGCTTTGGAATGGAATAGCTCGTGATAAGTAAACCTGTTGTCCTTGTGAGCTGGTTCAAGAGGAAGGACTTGTCCTTGGTCACATGACACACTCACATTGCCTGGCGGATAGCCCAAAGGGTCTGGGGACATTTTCTTGTCTACTATCCCTTTATTTGGTGTACGTCCTAGAACTTTATCATTCCATATCTGTGACAGGAAAATGATGTAATTTGAAGACTTGTGGAAAACTGATTTGATGTTGCCAATTCTATTGTTTAAGAACAAACTCAAGGCCAGGTGTGGTGGCTCACTGAGGTGGATGAATTGCTTGAGGCTGGGAGTTCAAGATCAGCTTGGGCAACATAGCAAAACTCCATCTCTAAATATCATAAAAACTTAGGTGGTAAATATCATAAAAACTTAGGTGGGCTCAGTAGCATGCCTATAGTCACAGCTACTCAGGAGGCTGAGGTAGGAGTATCACTTGAGCTTAAGAGTTGGAGGCTGCAGTGAGCTATGATGGCATCAGTGCACTCCAGCCTGGGTGACAGAGTGAGACCCCATCCCTGAAAGGAAGAAAAAAATAAGAATAAACACAAGACCCTACTGAGTGAGTAATTGATGGCCATCTATTGTTATTATACTGGATTATTAAATACTGCTGTTTTACTGGTTAGCTCTTAATGCCCCACATTTCCATCATTAGGCAACATTTTTAGTGTTAAGATATTGAAGATGTTAAAATGTACTCTGGTTGCGTAACAAAATCTTAACATGTTAGTAATATCAACGTCATTTTGTGGGTTAATTGATCACTAACCAGCTAAGGCAGACCCCAAAAGAATGGCATAGGAGATAGGTACTCTTTGGTCTAGGCTAGAGGAAGGAAAAGCCCATAACTGGGTCAAGGCAGGTGCTCTGAATTATCCTCATCTCCTGAACTATTGGCTTCCGGCTTGCCTTCCATTTAAGATGCTTGGCCACTATAGCTTGAGCCTTCTCCCAAGGTCACATGGTAGCACAGACAAGGCAAGGTTTCAATGGAGTTTTCTTGTCTCAATGTTTTCTGTCCCATCTATCTCTCTGAGTGCTTCTTGGCTTGGGGTGTGTGCTGCATTATAAGTGATAAAGTGTATCACGAGAGTGCTTAGAAATATACATGAACTTGAGGTTTCTAATCTTGAGCAGGAAATGAAAGCTAAGCAGAGTGATGAAAGCTCTTTTGGAAGAAAAAAAATGTTACTGCAGCTGCCTTCTACCTGCCAAACCCAGAGCTGTTCTCGGATGTGTGTGACAGAACTCAATAATCATATATGACTCTGTACTAAGGCCTGACTCCCAGCAGAAAAGTCTGCTGTGGATCTAAAACTCGGAGTTTGGTAACATTCTGCCCTTGGGGGTTTGTGTGAAGGGAACTATCATGCAAAGTCTTTTTTAACTTTGACTTCTGTGATTCTATGGAAACAAGGCAGCCGAGCTTTGAATCCGATGAAAGATAGAAGAGCTGAGATGGCAAAGCTTTGAGGTTGGAAGAAGGGAGGGAGGGCGGGAGAAGGCGTAATAGGATTTATTTGGGACTCTCCTTGGCTATTCACTTTTGTCTTTGGGATCTGAAGTAGGAACTTTTTCAATGGGCTGCTGATTCAGATCTGAGAGGGAAGGTTATTGGTTATGTTTAGACAACAGCTTTGGACAAGAGAGAGAAAGGATGTCTGTAAGTCCTATTGTCTGGGCATCTTCAACCTTGGCTTGTTAATAACATTTTTGGTGTCTCCCCGCCCCATTTAGAACAATGGAACCCTAAGACAAGATTGAATGTGAATTGTGTTTTCCATTTATTGTTAATGGCGTGATGGGAAAACCTCAATGTCTCAGAAGTTCAGTTCTGGGACTGTCTGCGTGAGTGAGTTTAAGACTGGGGTAGAGGCACATGGTGCTTATTTGCAATTCTTGATGGACAAGCACACTACATTGGTGGCAGATGGCCAGACTGCTCTTGGAGTTCAGAGTTTGTCTATGGATGTTTACATATACACAAACATGCCCGGAGCAGCTGTCTGCCTGTGTCTCCCTTTTAGATGGGAGTCCTGATCCTCAGGTCTGCAGTCCCAGGCACTTCCAGTTCTCGCCCAGCTCTTCATACATCCTGCTGATAGTGACCATCAAGGTGGAAGGACCAGAAGGTTGGCCTCTCTGGGGGCCTTTCACTAAGGGTCTGAGAAGCCATCCTTGACTCTTTGATCACTGAAGTCATGTAATTGGGGAGACAGATTGGAGCTGAGGAGGGGTATGGAGGAAGGGTGGTCATTGATCTTACTGAATTTGAGACTCCAAAGAATACAGCCAGATGCTCAGCCCAGCACTCTTGTTTGAACTTGAGAGGACCAGCTGGAATCAGCTCGCTCTCCCTTACGTTCACCTGCTTTCTTTCATACCAGTGTAGTCTGATGTTAGATGATCTGATTAAAAAATAATATGTGACAAGAAGCTGTGGAAAAAGGGGCCTTTATCTGGGATTGAATACAAATGAGGCAAAATTGATGAGGTCTTTACGTATGAATTTAATGTCATCTACATAGATCCTGTTATAGGAACGATTTTTGAAGATGTTTAACAAGTACTTGCTCATCAATATCCTCCTCTAAAAGCATTCCGGAGCCAGGGTGGCTGCCACCCTCTGTGCTGAACATGCACCTTTGACAGCCAGAGTCCCTTCTAGGAATTCCCCCTGCTAGAGCGGTGACAGTGACGCTGGTATGCATGTCAATGTCGGCTCACTGAAATCTCTGTTCGAACAATGAGTATCTGCGGAAATGGCAGGGGCCTTGTGACCAGCTGAGACTTAGGTGAACAAGCATGCTTCGGTTTCTCCAAGTATATCCATAACCCTCCCCCCACCTGCCTTTAATCTCATCTTTTCTCCTTGAGGTACGCCCGTCACATTCAATATTTGGGAATCTTGGTAGTTTACTTGGTTCCAAGATGTCAGCTCAATCTCTAAATGTCAGAAAGAGGAAGATTTGAGACTGGTCAGTTGCCCAGCACAGCTGGGTCTATGCCCAGAATGGGGGTGTTGTATGTAGAAGAATGATCCTGCCTTGTCTGGTAGGTGCTTCTCCTTTCTCTGCGGGACCCAAACTGGAACTGGAACTGCAATCCAAGCCTCAGTAGCACATCCCATACTGATTGGGCTTCAAGATCACTATTCCTCTAGTTCATGGTCACATTCCCAGGCATTTGTTCCAAGATGTGCCATCCTAGCCTGATGGGTATGGAGGTGAGTATGAGGCTCCTGTCTCAAGGGGACCAATCCTTTCTCAAGACCCTCAGGCCCAAGCTGACATGAGGTTAGGGGCACAGACCTCCCCCTTCCTTCCTTCTTGTAAACTTCCCATCCGGATTCTTGGTGTTTTTTTCAGGCGTGGGCTATAGTTGAGAGTCCTCTAACCCTGTGTTCCCCAACCCACAGGCTGCAGATTGGTGCCAATCTGTGGCCATCAAAAGCTGGGCTGGACAATAGGAGGTGAGCAGTGGTGAGTAAGGGAAGTTTCATCTGTATTTACAGCTGCTCCCCATCACTCCCTTTACCGCCTGAGCTCCCCTCCTGTCAGATCAGCAGTGGCATTAGATTCTCATAGGAGTGGGAATCCTCCTGCAAACCGCACTTGCTAAGAATCTAGGTAGTGTGTTCCTTACGAGAACTGAATGCCTGATGATCCAAGGTGGAGATACAATGCACTTGAATCATCTGTAACCAGTCTCCCCCACCCTGGGCCATAGAAAAAATGTCTTCTATCAAACTGATCCTTGGTGCCCCAAAGTTGGGGACCCCTGCACTAGCCCATGTCAGCTGGTTTCTCTATTTTCTCACAAGGGCCTGGGCCTCCCCTGGAAATTGGCATGTCCTCCCTGCAGAACCTTTTGCATCAGGAGGGTTCTGAGGGTTCCAGCCACAAAAATGTCTCCTTTGGGTTTTCCTCACACTGATGGACACCCACTGGCTCTGCAGTCACTTAATTATGAGTAGAAGCTCAAGTTACTCCTTTCCTAAGAGTGGAAATTGGTTCTGCATGTTCTTGGAGGCTGCCCCAGGGAATGAGAGGTGTCACTCGTGTCAATGCTGCCCTTCCCAGCATCCTTGGTTTTTTTTTTAGCCATTGATACATTTAATAACTGCAGGCTTCTCCCAAGACTACAAAAACCTTTAGAGAGTGACTTCTTTAGATATCATAAGGTAAACCTGAAGAGGCCAGACCTTTTCTGGAATGATATCAGCCAGTGTAGAGGAAGGGATTGTGTGCTGTCAAGCCTTGCCAATCTGATGACGTCCCTGATGGAATGAAATCTGCCAGCTACAAGTCTTCCAAAGAAGCCAATAATCTCACTAAAGAACATGAACAAGCCGAGTGAGTTGGAGCAGTGGGGGAATCTCTAGGTGAGGACACTCAGAAGGCTGTTCTGCAGGGGACCGAGCATGACGATTCCTCAGACAACTTCTGCGAAGCTGATGACATTCAGTCACCTGATGCTGAAAATATAGATTTGCCCCTTAATCCTGAGTGCTACTGGGTTCCGAGGGACCAGATGCTTGGAAGATAAGGAGCGTCATCGATGAAGAAAACTGTTTTAAGCCACAGACAATGAAAAAAACCTTTAAATCCTTTGGCTGCTGGTCAACAGAACACATTTGTACAGTTGGCTAGAAGGACTCTGTGTAGAAAAAAGAGCATCCTACAAACACATTTTGTCTATGTGAAGGCATTAGGATGCCTCTGAGTGCAAGATAGCTTTTATAAGATAACTGGTTGGAAAAGAAATGGGGCCACGGCATTACAGAACTTCAGCAGTGGTTTGATTACATTTTGATGGAACAAGGTCCAAGAAGGCTTCAGAACTTGTATTTTCTCTACTTACTGGGATTAAGCGCTTTGTCTAAAGTGTTACATTTCACCAGATCTTCGGCTCGTCTTTGGAAATCCAATTCAGGATGCGAAAGACAAAATGCTACTTCTGGAACAGCTTCCTGAAATCAAGTCATTTCCACTGCATTTTGCGGAGAATTCGCTTTTTGCTCGACATGAGTAACATTGACGGCTGGCCCCACCACCGACACCACAAGCAGGAAAGTTGCAGTGTGAAGAAATTGGTCCACCTTGTCTGGTTGCGTCCTTATCACCTGTGGCCGACACCACGCCACCTTCGTGCCTCAAAAACTCCATGTCTTTGTTTTTGTTTTTGTTTTTTGAGCTTTCCATTTAATTTGCTTTTATCCTGTTAGTACCTTAAGATTTCTTTACGTAGAGGAGAAACTATAGTTGGGTAAAGAAGCATATTTTGCATTTTTAAATTTTTTTGTAGAGACAGAGTCTCACTTTATCGCCCTCGGTAGAGTGCTGTGGCATCACAGCTCACAGCAACCTCCACCTCCTGGGCTTAGATGATTCTCTTGCCTCAGCGTCCTGAGTAGCTGGTACTACAGGCGCCCACCACAATGCCCAGCTATTTTTTTGTTGCAGTTTGGCTGGGGATGGGTTCAAACTTGCCACCCTTGGTATATGGGGCGGGCGCTCTAACCACTGAGTCACACGTGCCTCCCTTTTCTTTTTTTTTTTTTTGACACAAAGTCTCACTCTGTCACCCTAGGTAGGGTACCGTAATATCACAGCTCACAGCAACCTCAAACTCTTAGGCTCAAGTGATCCCTTGCCTCAGCCTCCTGAGTAGCTGGGACTATAGGCACCTGCCACAATGCTAGTTTTTCTATTTTTAATAGAAATGGGGTCTCACCCTTAATCAGGCTGGTCTCAAACTCCTGAGCCCAGGCGATCCTCCCACCTCATCCTCCCAGAGTGCCAGGATTACAGGTGTGAGCCGTGGCACCCAGCCAAGCACATTTTTCTGTAAAGAACTCTTTTTTTGGAAATTTCCCAAGGAAAGATGCTTATCAGAACAAAGAACGTAGAGCGAACAGATGACTTTCCTTGCAGCACGGAATCCCGAACTCAGGCAATAGTGGCAACTGGCCCTTGGTCTTTTCTTGCCACATTTGAAGCACACATTAGTGTTTGCTTTTTCATTTTCATGCCATTCTCTCTGCTTCAGGTCCCACTGCTCCCTGTTGGCACCCTGGTACTGGGGAGTCCCAACGCACCGATCTGTCACCACTGTGCCAGGCCACTCACCAGTGTTCTGTTTTGACCATGAAGGGTAAAGCTGAACTTCCCTGATGGAGAAGCAGTGTTTGCATTTGGATGTAAGGATGTGTCCCATCCATGAATCCACCCGGGCAGACAGCTCGCTCTTGTCTGGGCAGGCCCCAGATGTCCCGCTGCTTCCTCCTGTAACACACTCTTCGTCCCTCCACCATCTGTCACAGGCCCGGGGGTCTCTGGGGTCTACGTCCATCAGCACTCTTACGGAAGAGCTGCCCTGGGGCCTTTCATCTCCCTATGAACTGGTCACCGTGTCTCTGCCCCTCCGTGGCCCTCCACTTTCTGCACCATAAATGTCAATTCTGTTATTGTCTAGACATGCTAAAATGTGGTTTTTTTGAGGAAAGGGCATTGCTCCCTCGTCCAAGTCCTTCCCCTCCCCCCATGACTTACACCACACAGCTGGTGTTGGGCAAATGCTTGACTCAATGAATGGAGAGCACTCCAGGCGGCAGTGATGGGTGGCCAGAAAAGGGACCAAATTGGCAAGAAAGCCACGTGCACAAGAGCTCTGAGGGAGTCTGAGGCACCCTGAAAGGGTATCATGCTTGGAGGACTAGAATGGTCTTGCATTGTGGCAGGTCCTAGGGGGCAAAGTCCTTTTCTGGATAGATTTGGCAAAATTATTTATTGTCATTAATAACCATGATTGCAATGGCTGCCACGTGAGGTTCTTTGCTTTCCTTATCTAATTCCATCCTCACAAGAAAGCTAGCCAGTAAGTAGTATTATTTCTGACTTTCAGATCAAACAGAAGCTCAGAATTACAGCTGGTAATTGCAGGGCTGGGATTCCAATGCACGTGTACCCGTTATATTTCCACTACATCAAATTGCCTCCCACTGGCCTTTTGGAGACCCTGTTGTTAAACAATCTCCAAATTTCCCCTATATGTCCATGACTAGACTCTGCAGTTGAGATAGTGATCTCTGCAAAAGAGAACACTGCCTCTCACCACCAGGGTCTGCCTTGATTGCTATAGTGGATGGGGTTTATACTCCTCAGATTATCTTTGCATAGTCTATATACCACCTCTTGAAAGAATTTGTTGATGAAAAATTTTATCAATACAAAAAAGATCAGAACTACCAAACCTACCCTGTGAAATGACAGTTGCAATTTGCTATCAGCTAACTTAAGCATGACCATATACAATAAGCAAGCATGTGGTGAGTGTATTGGTTTTCTGTGCCTGCTGTAATGAATTATCACCAACTGAGTGGCTTAAAACAATGCAAATATATTCTCTTCCAGTTCTACAGATCAGAAATCTCAAGTCAACATGTCAGCGGGGCTGATTCCTCCTGGAGACCTGTTTCTTGTCACTTCTAGCATTTAGAGGCTGCCAACATTCCTTGGCTTGTGGCTACATCACTCCAGTCTCTGCTTCCATCATCACATGGCTTTCTCTCTTTTTTAACTTCCTTGCTTCCTTCTTATAGAGACCCTTGTGAATACCTCGGGCTCCCATCACAGTAGCCTTAATTTAGTCATATCTTCAAAGTCCCTTTTGCTATATAGGGTAACATACAGATCCTGGGGATGAAAACTTACATATCTTTGGAGGGCACTTATTCAGCCTGCCACAATTAATTTCTGACATTTATTTCTATTTTTCTCTGCACTAAGGAATCAGGAGATGCCATCTGCCTAGTATGGCTGAGAGAAGGGTGCCTGGTCTGGTCAGGTGCAGCAACTATTATAGTGACCCATCTTAATTCTTTCTCCCTGTCTTTGGTGAGGGATTCTTACCCTTCTCCTTCCTGGCCCAGTTCCTTCACTGTGTCAATAGTTACATAGTGAGGTGTTGATTTTTTAGTTATCTCACATGTAATCAGAGTGCATTTAATCCCAATAACATTTATCCTGGTATTGCTAATGAGGCTCTGCTTAGCTCCAATAAACTTTACAAAATCCCAGCTGTCTGCTTTATGTAATACCCCAGAATGTCTTCTTCATGCTGCATCTAAGCTTTATACTTGATTTTGAGGGCTCTGGGCCTGAAGAGCTGGAACTTCAGGGGGGGTTGGGGAACCCCTATGTGAAATGCTTCCTAGAACATTGCTACACTTCTCCTCTCTATCACAGACATTTCTATTCAACTGTCTCATGCTAAGGATTGTGTGAGCTAACCCAGAAAAAATAATGTACTGGAGAATTGTGGTTGGAGAAGAAGGAATTTCAGTGATGAGTTGGTTTAGTGGTGAATAAGGAGATGTTTGTTCTTGAATGGTCCTTCATAGCCAGAGATACCAATGCCTCCTCTATATCCATCCACCTAAAAATGGAATCAGACCTGAGAGTGCCCTGACTTGTCTGTAGGATTATATTTCTCTGCTCCCTTATGATTGCAATACTCTCCGGAGTTTTTCAGTTAACTGCTGGTTGGAAACTCATTAAGATACATATCCCAGGTATTGAAGGTGGAGTATTTTATAGGCTGGAATTTCTTGAAAGAAAATTAGTGAGAGCCAAAAATCATCCTTCTGGAAGTAGGAGGGCTGAGAGATACACTGGTTTTCTTCAAGGGCCGTGTGGGAAGTGTGACACCCTTGGGTCCTCTGGTGGTGACAAGAGCTCTGATATGGTTAAGCAAGTGGTGGCCTCTTCCAGGTGGAAGGTGGGTGGTATGGGGCTGGGCATGGACAATGGGGAGACAGGTACAAGAAAGAAAGAGGTTTGGATAGCACCTGTGGCTCAGTAGGTATGGTTTCAGCCCCATATACCAAGGGTGTTGGGTTCAAACCCAGCCCAAGCCAAACTGCAACAACAAAAAATAGCTGGGCATTCTGTAGTCTCAGCTACTGGGGAGGCTGAAGCAAGAGAATCACCGAAGCCCAAGAGTTGGAGGTTGCTGTGAGCTGTGATGCCAAAGTGAGACTGTGTCTAAAAAAATTAAAAAAAAAAAAGAAAGAGATTTGCTTTTCCCCAACTTTTTATTAAAAAAAAATGTTTTAATCCATGGAAAACTTGGAAGATACACAGAATAAATACCCTAGTTTTAACCAATCCTTACCATGTAGCCATTTTGCATTCTCCGTCTCACACGCTTACATATGTGTGTGTATATATATGTGTCTATGCACACACATACAGGGTGGCCATAAAGTCAGTGTGCAGTTTAATTTTAAGTTAAATTAAAATTTAGTTTTAGGTTGCACATGGACTTCATGGCCACTCTGTACATATATTTATGCTTTTCTCCTGAACCATTTAAAAATGTGTTGACAACATCATCACCCTCATGCCTAAATATTTCAGACTCTTAATCTCCTAAGACTAAGGACATTCACCTATATTATCACATCTAACTATAATAACATTTAGAATGCTGCCCATATTCATATTTCTCCAACTATCCAAAGAGTTCTTGTGCAGCCTTTGCTTTTCAGTCCATCAGAGGACTTTTAAAATACTTTTTATTTTATTTTTCATTACTAGTAGAAAAATTGTAAGAGCAGGAAGAGCTGCCTGAAGAGGATTGTCAGGAATCTTTTTTGGATAAATTATTTGGTAAGAGTCATGCCTTGTCAGTGTCATGCAGTTTGTAAAAAAAATTGTTTATGGATTCTGTTTCTTTGAGACAGAGCCTCAAGCTGTCACCCTGGATAGAGTGCTGTGGCATCACAGCTCACAGCAACCTCCAATTCCTGGGCTCAAGCGAGTCTCCTGCCTCTGCCTCCCAAGTAGCTAGGACTACAGG
>CAUYON010011483.1:58-46576 GCA_963573935.1 Arctocebus calabarensis
ATCCATCCTCACTTCTATCCATCCTCCCCTCCATCCACCCTCCTATCCATCCTCCCCTCCATCCACCCTCCTATCCATCCTCCCATCCATCTACCATTCTATCCATCCTTCCATCCATCTACCATTCTATCCATCCTCCCATCTATCCACCCTTCTATCCTTTCTCCCATCTATCCTCCCATCATCTCTCCTCCCACCCATTTACCCTCACCTTCTGCCATCCATCTATCCTCCCATCTCTCCTTTCAACATCCACACTCCCATCCTCTCTCTCATTTCCTTTTTGCCCCTGCCTTCTTTCCTTTCCTGCCAGAGAGTATTTACTGAGCTTCTCATCTGGCCCGGGCTGCGGGGATACAATAATGAACATGACACTGTCACATTGCTCCCAGAGGGAGGCAGACAAGGAAGCCACATGGTGTCCCATTACCTTTCTGTGGATGAAATCTCACCCAGAATCACAAGTAGCTGTAAATCCCAGGTACCCAGATGCTCAAGGAGTTCATTTTGTAAACCACAGCTCTGGTCAGAACCTCTCACTGTAATGGTTTTTTAAATGGGCTCAGAGGTGGGGTGACAGTCAGGTGGCCAGCCCATGGTGAACTCTGGATCAGAACTCAGTTCTGCCGCTTCCCCAGCCCTGGAGAGACATCTGGGCTCCCTCCTTCCCACCCATCTGGCCCATGGTCACCCAGCTTTTCTGTGCAGGAAACAGAGAAGGCAAAGCCTGACCCCCTGTATGGCCTGCGGGTGCACTGCTGGGTCCTCGTGCTGTCAGGGAAGCGCGAGGTGCCCGAGACGTTCTTCATCGATCCGCTCACAGCACGCAGCTACAGCCCCCAGGATGACCACTTCCTGGGCATCGAGAGCCTCTGGAACCACAAGAACTACTGGATCAACATGCAGGACTGCTGGAACTGCTGCAAGGTGCCTGGGGAGGCAGGGCAGCCTGGGTGCAGTGGGGTGATGGCGGCCAGACCCTGGACAGAGCCATGTGGGGAGCCTCAAGTCCCCATAGCCACCCCCTTGCCCATAAATCACCTTTCTGATGAGAGTATCATCTCTCTGTTGATTTGTATATCCTTTTAAAATGTGGAAGGTGAGTTTGTTTGAGTGAATTTTGTGTATGTGTGGAAAAGAGCACTCATCCTAATAAACCCCATAAACTGAGCACACCCCAGACACCTGCAGCCAGATCAGGAAACAGAACAGTACCCAGACCCCAGAAAGCCTCTCCGTGTCCCATTGCTACCTCTCCCCGAAGGTAGTTTCCATTTATGTAGATACACAAGTGTGTACACAGGCCAGGACATAATCCCAATGTACTTCTCATTGAATTGTCACACATGGAACAAACCCACATAACCAGGTCCAGCACCACAGAAGTCCCCTCCTGCCCCTCCAGCCTCCCTGGAGTTAAACAGCATCTTGACTTCTTACAACATCCACTAGTTTCACCTGTTTGGGAGACTTTACTAAATTAAGTCACTCTTTTTTTTTTTTTTTTGAGGCAGAGCCTCAAGCTGTCACCCTGGATAGAGTGCTGTGGCATCACAGCTCACAGCAATCTCCAAATCCTGGGCTCAAGCGAGTCTCCTGCCTCAGCCTCCCAAGTAGCTGGGACTAAAGGCACCCGCCACAACACTCGGCCATTTTTTGGTTGCAGCTGTCATTGTTGTTTGGCGGCCCCGGGCTGGATTCGAACCCGCCAGTTCAGGTGTACGTGGCTGGAGCCTTAGCCCGTTGAGCCACAGGTGCCGAGCCTAAATCACTCTTTTATGCCTGGTTTCTTTCACAGACTGTCATGTGTATGAGATTCGTCCATGTTTTGTGTGTGGCCGTGGTTTGCTCGTTTTCATCATGTATTAGCTTTTCCATTATCCGAAAACCAGAACTTATTTAGAGTTTCACATTAGGTTGTTTCTAGTTTAGGACTATTTCAAATAGTGCTGCTATGAACATTTTTGTATGTGTATTTCAGTGAACAACACCTATTCTCATTGCTTTTGGGTAATTACCTAGGAGCGGAATTGCTGGGTCATAGGGTAGGCACAAACCCAAGTTTAGTAGACACTGCTTGTTTCCAAATGACTTCAGCAATGTACACCCCCAGCAGCGTATATAGAGTGCGGGGGGCTCCAGCCACATCCTTGACAATACTGGGTATTTTCTCTTTTTTGTTTTAGCTGTATTAGTGGCTATGCAATGATATTGTGCTATGGTTTCATCAATTTTTTCAATTGACATAGGCTATTGAGGTTATTCTTGAGTGGTGAGTTGTGGTATTTTTGTCTTTCAAGAAATTTGTCCATTTCATTTAAGGTTTAAAATTTCATGAACATATTCAAAATAGCTCATTTTCCTTCTATCATTATTATTACTATTTGAGGCAGAGTTTCACTCTGTTGCTCTGGGTAGAGTGCCATGGTGTTATAGCTCACAATAACCTCAAACTCTCAGGCTCAAGCTCAAGAGTTCCTCTTGCCTCAGACGTCCAAGTACCTGGGACTACGGGCATCTGCCACAATGTCCAGCTAGTTTTTTTTTTTTTCCTACTTAAGGAGAGATGGGGTCTTGCTGTTGCTCAGGCTGGTCTGGAACTCTTGAGCTCAAAGGATCTGCCTTCCTCTGCCTCCTGTAGTGCTAGGATTACAGGCATGAGCCACTGTGCCCAGCTTTCTTTCTACTATTTTACAATCTGTAGTGATGTTACCTGGCTTGTTCTTGATATTGGTAATTGGGTGTTCTCTCTTTTTCTCCCAACTACTATGTTTAGAGGTTTATCAATTTTATTGGTCTCTTCAATAAACTGTCTTTAAGTTTTATCGATTTTCTCTGTTGTTCATTAATTGCTATCCTGGTTCGTTCTTTCTTTCTTTCTTTCTTTCTTTCTTTCTTTCTTTGTTTTTTTCCTTCCTTCCTTCCTTCCTTCCTTTTTTCCTTCTTTCTCTCACTGTGTTGCCCCCTGTAGAGTGCTTTGACATCATAGCTCACAGCAACCTCAAACTCTTGGGCTTAAGTGATTCTCTTGCCTCAGCCTCCCAAGTAGGTAGGACTATAGGTGCCTGCCACAACGCCAGGCTATTTTTTTGCCTTAGGTGTCATTGTTGTTTTAGCAGGCCCGGGCGGGGTTCAAACCCACCAGCCCTGGTGTATGTGCCTGGCGCTCTCACCACTGAGCTATGGGCGCTGAGCCGACTACTCTGATCTTTATTATTTTCTCTTTATGCTTACTTTGACTTTCATTTGCTCTTAATTTTCTAGTTTCTTAACCTGGAATGGGAAGTAATTCGTTCCCCCTAACGTATTGTTGTGGCATTCCACACATTTTACTTATCATTTTTTCATTTTCCTTTCATTCAAAATGCTTTCTGATTTCCCTTTTAATTTTTCCTCTTACCCATGGGTCATTTAAACATGTGTTGTTTAGTTTACAGATATTTAGAAATTTTTTAGAGATATTTCTATTGTCGATTTCTACTTCAATTCTTTAGTGGTTAGAGAATATAACTTAATATAATTTCTATTACTTCACAGTTTGTTTCATGGTCCAAAATATTGTCTATCTTGGTAAATTTTCTGTGTATTCTTGACTAGAATATATATCTTTCTGTGGGTGGGATGTTTTATAAATGTCAATTAGCACGAGTTAATTGATAGAGTTGTTCAAATCTGTATCTTCACTCATTTCCAGTCTACTTTCAATTTTTGACAACTGTATTGAAATATTAAACTATAATTTCAGATATCTCAATTCTTTCAGTTCTATCACTGTTTACTTTGTATAATTTGAAACTCTGTTGTTAAGTAAATAAATATTTAAGATTAGTATGTCTGTTGATGAATTTTATTATTATAAGATGGCCAGATTTATCCCTAATAATATTATTCCAATATCCATTTTGTCTGATATTAATACAGCCACTTTAGTTTTCTTTTGATTTCTGTTAGCATAGATTATGATTCTCCTTTCTTTTTCTTTTAATCTATTTGTACCTTTTAATTTTAAATGCATTTTTTAAATTCTTGAGACAGACTCTCTGTTGCCCCAGCTAGAGTGCAGTGGCATGATCATAGCTCACTGTAACCTCAAACTCCTAGCTCAAGTCATTCTCCTGCCTCAGCCTCCCAAAGAGGCCATAGGTGTGTACCACCATGCCTGGTTAATTTTTTCTATTTTTATTAGAGATGGGTTCTCACTCTTGCTCAGGTTGATCTTGAGCTGCTAACCTTGGCCTCTCAGAATGCTAGGATTATAGGCATGAACCACTGATCCTGATCTAAATGCCTTTCTTGTAGGCAGGATACAGTTAGGTCTTACTTTTTATCCAATCTATCTCTGCCTCGTAATTGGGATGTTTAAACCACTTACATTTAGTGTGATTATTGATATGGTTAAGTTTATCATTTTGTTATCTGCTTCCTTAGTATTAGAACTTTTGCCATCATAGGAAATACTTTTATCCTATCTTTCTTTTCTTTTTGGGACTTGAGTGTGAGACCTTTTCACACCACCCAAGGGACTGTAAACTGGTCAACATACAGAGGTGGTCAACTCAAAGAACTAGGCTTACTGTACTGATACGTACATGTGGTGCATGTCTTATCTATGAAAATAGGTCAACTTAAGGGGGTAGTCAATGTAGGGAGGTGGTCAACTATGGTGGTGCTACTGTATTTGTTATGTTTATTATTCTCTTTTATTTTCTCTCTTTCTCAGTCTCTCTCTCTTCTGAACTGTCTTCCAGGTCACTAACTCTTTCTTCAGGTGTATCTAATTTGGCACTTAATCTATCCATTGAGACCCTTTTCTTCCTTCTTTTCTTTTCTTTCCCTCCCTCCCTTCCTTCCTGCCTTCCTTTCTTCTTTCTTTCTCTTGCAATTAAATTCTATAATTTCCATGTGGTTCTTTTTTTGTATAGTTTTTCTAAGTATAATTTTCAGTTCTAGCTAAAATCTTTTTTTAAATAGAGCCTTGCTCTGTTACCGGTTTTCAGTTCTATGCCCCCCCCCAAAAATGTTTTTTAATAGAGTCTTGCTCTGTTACCTGTGCTAGAGTGCCATGGCCTCAGCCTAGCTCACAGCAACCTCAAACTCCTGTGCTAAAGCAGTCTTCCTATCTTGGCCTCCCAAGTAGCTGAGATTACAGGTGCCCGCAACCATGCCCAGCTAATTTTTCTATTTTTAGTAGAGATGGTGTCTCCCTCTTGCTCAGGCTGGTCTTAAACTCTTGAGCTCAAGTGATTTACCTGCCTCAGCTTTCCAGAGTGCTAGGGTTACAGGCGTGAGCCACCATGCTTGGCCTCTATGCCAAATCTTAATCTGATTTTTTTTTCTTGAGTATTAATCATAGCTATTTCACTTTTTATTTTTGACAACTTCATTACCTTGATCCTCTGGATCTTTTTGTTGTGGTGGTTGTTATTGTTTTAGCTTGCCAGGGCTGGATTTGAACCCACTAGCCTCTGTGTATGTGGCCGGCACCTTACCTACCGAGCTACAGGCACCACTCAGAACTTTTTTTTTTATTCTCTGTTGTCACCAGTTTTGTAGTTTTGTAGAGGATTGGGGTCTGACTCTGGCAAGAAGCTAGGGGTTTTAGAAGTTCTGGATCACTTTAAACAAAGCAGAGATGATTCAGGGTTTCAGCTCCTGCAAAGTCTGGCCATTTGTGGTTCACACTTATTTTGATGCTGTTATTTTTCAGTGTCCTCTTGCAAAGTCTGGGAAATTTACCACCCTGTTTCTTTTTGGAAGACTCTGAATTGCATTTTTTCTACCCTACTACTGTGTGAAGCTCTTCTCAGCTTCTCCGCCTCTCAGCTGCCTCTTTTGGAATGCGAGCCTTGGAAGAAAAGCAGCTTCAAATGCCAGGCTTGCCTCTCAAGGTTTCTTTCTCCTCATTGATCTTGGTTTCCTAATTCTTTACTGCTTAATAATAGCTCTTTATAATGGCTATTTACTCCTTTATAATGGCTCCTTTATAATTGGCTCCTTAAATGTAAGCCATCATACAGATGATTTTGAAAATATTTTTCTGAGCTCTATTTTTTGTCAGCAGCAAGGCTGGCTCCAAGTACCTAGTTCACCTTACCAGAAACAGAACTGTCTGTTCCTTATGTTTTCTGTTTTCCACACACCATTATGTTTTTAAGTTCTGATCTATTGCTTCTAACTATCTGTGATACCCCGTGGTCCATCACACCTTTCATATCTGGGTCCTATTGACAGACATTCCTTCTGTGTTTCTACCCAGGATTGAAATTGCTGGGTTCTGGGGAGTTTCTTAAAAATACATTTTATTTTATTTTTATTAAATTATAGCTGTGTACATTAATGCAATTATGGGGTACAATGTGCTAGTTTTATATACAATTTGAAATACTTTCATCAAACTGGTTAACATAGCCTTCACCGCATTTTCTTACTTATTGTGTTAAGACATTTATATTCTACACTTAGTAGATTTAAAACGTACTCTTATTAAAAAAAAAAACATAATTTAACTAAGACCTATAAGGTGACTCTCTGAAATGGCTGCACTTGTCTGTATTCCCACCAACAGTGGATGTAGATCTGACAGCCTCTTTGGCATCGTCCATTTCTCTGTGTCTGCTGGAAATAAGAATAAAGGGACGCTTGTATTCTTTTGCATTTCCCTGTTGACCAAAAAGTTTGAGTATCTCTTATGTGCTTTTGAATCGTTAGGGTTTTCTCTTCTGTAAACTACTGATATGTATTCTTGGACTATTTTTTTTTCCTACAAGAATTACTATTTTTCTTATGATTTTCAGGAGTTCTTTATACAGAGTGGCCATAAAGATCATGTGCAATGTCAATAATATATTCTAGATATTGATCACATGCCACTTTCAGATATGACAAACATTATTCCACCATTTGTTAAGCCTATTCATGGTTTTATTTATTGAACATGTCTTTAATTCTGATATAATCAAATTCATTAAACTTTTGTCGTTATATTTTCACAGTTTCATCTAATAGATTTTTCCCTGCCTTTAAGTCACAAAGATATTCTCCTACATTTTTCTTTATAATTTTTCCTTTCATAATCAAATCTTCCATCCTGGAATTTGTCTTTGTACAAGGTAAGTTTCTAGCTTTGTTTTTTTCTCCATAGAGAGAAAGTTTTCCTAAAACCATCTGTTGAGTAACCCATGCTTTCTTCATTGGTTTAAGGAGCCACATTCATTGTGTGCTACAGTTCCATTGCACAGAAAGCTCAATTTGAGCTCTCTATTCTATTCCATTGGTCTATTTGTGGGTCTATACCATTGTCAGTTTGTATGCGTATGGCTTCATGAGATGTTTTAATTTCTAGTAGGGTTAGTCCTTACCTCTTTACTCTACTTATGAATTGATTTAGCTATGTATGGACCTTTAAATTTTAGAATAAGATTATCATGTTTCTAAAAAGAATCCCACTTGAATTTTATTTTGGGTGACATCAAAATTATATATAGATGTGAGACCATTAATATCTTAATTCTTCCTACATATTAAGTCTTCCATCCTAGAACATGACTTATGTATTTTTGGTTGATTCCTAGATAGTTTATGGATATTATTGCTATTGCAATTGGCATCTTGTTCTTCATTATATTTTCTAATTATTGCTCATATAGACAAATATTCTTGATTTTTTTATTGATCTTGTATACAGCAGATATTCTTATCAATAGCTTGTCCATTGATGTCAATGGATTTTGTAAATAGAAGATCAAATCATCTGCAAATAATGCCTATTTTCTCTTTTGCCTTCTGAGATTCTGATTCCTTCAGGAGAGAAAAGACTTCCCTCTAAGCACAGCATCCCCCAAGACAAGGGGAACAGGTGGTCTGAGGTGGGGTATAGACCTGATGTTTTCACTCTAACAGACATGAGTCTATTTTAACGCATGTTAGAATATGAGTTAACTAGCACATCAAAGTGATACTTAAGGGGAGGAGAAGTTTAAATTTGTTTACTTATTTTACACTTAATATAAAGGAAATGTCAAGAACATAGCAGTGATCAAGAGAGCAGTACATGAAAAATCACTTATCCAACCGTGTCATTTCCCACATGACACTGGCAACTCAGAGCAGGGGAAGTGACTATCCCAATATCCGTGGAGGACCAACTTGGTGCCAGGCACTGTGATGGGGCCGGGGATGCACAGTGAACAAGACAGGCAAGGTCGGTACCCACAGCACACTTTCAGTCTAACAGAATAGGAAAAAGCAATAAGCCAACTGGATTTGAACTCAGATATCGAGCTCCAAGTCTTGTACTCTTTTGTTGTTTCCAAGGCACTCTAGTTCAGAGTAGACCAATTCCTTTCCAAAGATAGATCCCAGGCCCTCTTGCTCACAATTACAAAGTGACCCTGAAGTGCGTTGGTGGTATGGCAGTCAGCAGAGCTGCCTTCCAGAGTGACCCTGTTCGCCCCCTGCAGGAGACGGGCAGAGTTGACTCAAGATCATTGGGGCATGTGGAGTGGGGTTTCTATGAAGGGGAAATCACAGTCACTGAGATACAGAAACTCTTCCCCTCAGCAAAGAGACTCCTCCCACCCTACTCCCTTTTAGGTGCTGATTCCAGATCTCTCAGCCCTCAATGACTCACAGGAGTGTGGGAGATAACTCAGTAGGTGCTTAGAATAGCCCCTGGCTTCAACAAATGTTAGCTATTGTTACTCTCATTTTACAGATAAGAAAACTGAGCCCCAGAGGACTAAAATAATGTCAGTGTCTGTCTGTCTGTCTGTCTGTCTGTCTCTCTCTCTCTCTCTCTCACACACACACACACACACACACACACAGGGTGGAGCTGAGCCCAGGCTTATAATCACCATCATGGTCAGTGTCCTCTGAAGGAAAGTGGCCCTTTAGAGGCTGTAACAGTCCCACTTCAGCCCTCTTCCAGCTTGAGAATCCTCATTCTGTCCTTTAGCCTCCAAAATAAAGAAGGAAGCGAGACTGGAGGCTCAGTATACTACAACACCAAGTGAGGGCATGAAGAAAGAGATTATGATAGTGGCCATCACTGTACCTGGCAAAGGAGCATGGGGGCAGCTACTTTGCTCCTTCAAAGAGCCGTGAAATGGATTCAGGGCTGGGGAGGAGGGTGAGACCCACACAGAGAGAGCACCTGGTACAAACCCCCCAAGGAACAGGGCTGTAGCCCTTGTCCATTCAGGCCCAGGTCCCTCTTCTGCCCACAGAGCAGGTGGGGATGTGGTGGCCATGGGGGTGCCCAGCTGATTGCCCTTCTCTATCAGGACTTGGTCTTTGACCTGGGAGATGCTGTCAGGTGGGAGTTCATGCTCTTGGGGACTGATAAGCCTAACCTGTCCTTGACTGAGGAAGAAGACAATGGGATGAACGATGATGATGATGTGGAAAATCTGGTGAGTCTCAGGGCAGTGTGGGGATGGAGACTCTGTGGGGAAGGCCTTGTAACCTGTCTGGCTTCAGGCAGCCTGACAAATATATGTTGCGAGGCCCTATGTAAGAACAGCAGGGACCCAGGGGCCTTTTTATGATCTTTGTGACTTTGGGTAAACATCTTCATCTTTGGGAGCTTCAGTTTCCTGGTCTGTATGCAAATTGGGGTAGAGAGGGGTGTCAGACCTGTTAGTCTGCACTAACAAAGTATTACGGACCAGGGGCCTTAAAGAACAGACACTTCTATTTCCTAATAGTCCTGGAGGACTATTATTAGTCCAAGATCAAGGTGAGGTTAGAAGTCCAAGTTCCAAGTGTTGGCAGAGTTGGTTTCTTCTGAGGCCTTTCTCCTTGGCTTGCAGTTGGACATCTTCTCTCTGTGTCTGTACCGGTCTGTGTCCTCATTTCCTCTTATAAGGGCACCAATCACACTGCGATAGGGCCCACCCATATGACCTCATTTCAACTTAATCACCTTTTTAAAGATCCTGTCTCCAAATACAGTCACATTCGGAAGTACTGGGGATAAGGACTTCAACATAGGCAGTGCCTGCTGTGGCTCTGTGAGTAAGGAGCTGACCCCATATGCTGACCAAGTCCTGATAGAGAAGGGTAATCAGCTGGGCACCCATGGGGTGGGTTCAAACCCGGCCCCGGTCCCAGCCAGTTAAAAAACTGCAGTGACAACTGCAACTACAAAAATAGCTGGGAATGGCTCGGCGCCTATGGCTCAGTGGGCTAAGGCGCCAGCCATGTAAACCTGAGCTGGCGGGTTCGAATCCAGCCTGGGCCCGCCAACCAACAATGATGGCTGCAACCCAAACAAAAAAATAGCCGGGCATTGTGGCGGGCGCCTGTAGTCTCAGCTACTTGGGAGGCGGAGGCAGGAGACTCGCTTGAGCCTAGGAATTGGAGGTTGCTGTGAGCTATAATGCCACGACACTCTACCAGGGTGACAGCTTAAGGCTCTGTCTCAAAAAAAAAAAAAAATAGCTGGGAATTGTGGCAGGTGCCTGTAGTCCCAGCTACTTGGGAGGCTGAGGCAAGAGAATCACCTAAGCCCAAGAGCTGGAGGTTGCTGTGAACTGTGATGCCACAGCACTCTACTGAGGGCAACAAAATGAGACTCTGCCTCTTAAAAAAAAAGGACTTCAACATAGGAATTTGGGGGGACATAATTAGCAATAGGTAGCACTCATGTGGCCCTCATACAACAGACTCTGTTGTATGTGCTTACCTTGTGTTAACTCATCAAATCTCCACAACCTGGTGAAGTGTGCACTGTGTTATCATTCATGATCATCAGCGCCCCATTTTACAGATGGGAAGACTTACCCACAGACGGGTTAGGTAACTGACCCAAAGTGACACAGCCTGATTTGAACCTAAACATTCTGGCTTCGGAGTCTGGGTTCAGACCATGGATGTGATGTGCTTGGCACAGCATCGCAGACATGCCTGGAAAGGGTACTGAGTGTTCTCAGCTGCATTGTCTCTGGAGACTGGGGGGGCCTCCCTGTGCGGTAAATCCCAGCAATAGGTGCTCCCTGCTGGCCTTGAGGCATTGATCAGCCAGTACCCAGGGAGCCAGCCCTGGAGACAACATCCTTAGCACCCCAGCAAGTTCATTGTCAAACAGTTCCAGTCACAGAGTCCTGTTCCATCCCTGGACCAAGAACTTTCTTATGACACAAATGGACAGATGGTGACCCGAAAAGCCAGAGTTAGTTGTGGGAACACAGCACACCAACCTGGCTGTCTTAGAGATTTTTGACAATGCTTATCCATGTTTGTCCTCAGCACGAAGTCGCAATTAGATGAACAGGTGTCAGAGGCCAAAGCAAAGTTTGTGGGGGGAAGGTTGTAAGTTGAAAAAGTCTTATCCAAGTTTCTGTGACCGTTATTTGTTTAGATTGGGAATTAATTTACAGATGAGAAATTAAGACTCAGAGACAAAAAAATAATAATAATGTCATCCAGGCAGTGTCCCATGCATTTTCTATATATTATATCATTTGTTCCCCCTAAGAGGTCTAGTCTACAGTTAAGGAAACTGAGGCTCGGAGGGGTTACAAGACTTGCCCAGGCCCCCTTAGCTGGTGCTGGACAGAGGGTGGGGCTTGGGTGCCACTGGCTCTGGCAAAGGGCCTATGGCTGGCTCAGGAATGGCAGGGTGTGCAGGACAGGGGTTCTTCCAAACTTAGGACCCAGAGAAGGGCTCTCTGGCCAGAGCTGACTCCTCTTCAAGTTGGGGGTTATGCTCATGACCGCTGGCTCCTCCTCTAGGGTAGCTGATGGACCACAGTAGCTTGGTTCTGGGGGTGAAACAGAGGCTTTCACCATAAATTCTGCTGCCAAGCCCTGAGCAGCCACTCCTCCCACCCCACCTCCTTCTCTCCCACAGGGCAAGGAGGATGAGGACAAGAGCTTCGACATGCCACACTCGTGGGTGGAGCAGATTGAGATCTCTCCAGAAGGTGTTTGCCATTTATGTGCTCACCTGTCTTCTCCAGAACCAGTTCCTGGGCCTCTGGGAAGTGTGCAGTGACAGCCTCTGGGAAGTGTGGGGGACATGCAGAGGCTGCTCTGGCCTTCATTTCCACCCTTCTTGTTTTCACTGTCTGGGACACACCCCTCTCAACATCCCCCAACTGGTGCAGGGGGTGTCAGGGCTGGGGAGGGGCAGGTAGAGAAGACAGGAGGCGGGGCCTTCATGGTCCATGTGAACATCTGGGGGCTGCAAGGCACCCGTCTGGGAGCACCCAGACCATGGGGAGGCATAGGCCATTTTCCTAGGGTGGGAAGTGCTAGAGAGGGTGTCATGCAGGCCAGAGGAAGAACAAGCAGCCCAGCTCCAGGGCTCGGGACTAGGAGGTGGGGAGGCCAGGGGGGTTCTAGAAGGAGGAGTCATTGGAGCTAAATTCCAAAGGATCAGAAGGAGTCAACCCAGCAAGGGCAGAGAGACCTGCACGGGCAAAGAGCTGGCAGAGAGACAGAGTGTGGTATGGCTGGGTGCAGACCCTCTGGTTGGGCTCGAATCCCACTTGGGCAGGCCTGTGCTTCAGGTCTGAGGCCTTCCCTGCTGACGGTCCTCCTCTGCCTCCCTGGAGTGGGCTTGGGGCCCAGAAGTGTTTAGAAGACAGTGAAATGGGTGGTGGATAGATGAGTGGCTGGCTGGGGTGGGCCCTCATTTCCCCCAGTCTGGGAGACCCCTCTGTGTCCATAGCATTCGAGACCCGCTGCCCGAACGGGAAGAGGGTGATACAATACAAGAAGGCGAAGCTGGAGAAGTGGGCCCCCTACCTCAACCCCAATGGCCTTGTGAGCCGCCTCACCACCTACAAGGATGTGGAATGTAAGGGAGACAGCTCCAGATGTGGGTCCAGGCCGGGCAAGGGACGAGGGTGGCTTCTACTCTCCCCGCGTGCATGTGGGCATGGCTGGCCTCTGTGTGTCTGGCATGGGGGGTGCAGGCTGGGGAGCTGAGCTGGCTGCCATAAGCATCCATCGGCCCCACAGGCAGCCAGATTTTGGAGATAAAGGAATGGTACCAGAACCGGGAGGACATGCTGGAGCTGAAACACATCAACAAGACCACAGGGCTCCACGTCGACTACTTCAAGCCTGGCCACTCCCAAGCTCTGCGTGGTGCGTTGACCCCCTTGCTGGGCTAGCCAGGAGCCTGGGGTGGGGGCCCTTCACCCTTTAGAGAAGCCTCTGGGGCAGGTGGTGTGTGGCAGGAGGAAGCAGCATCTGTGTTCAGTGGGGTTCCTGGGTGGCAAGCAACAGAAGACGCCTCTGCCTCCCTAAGCAAATCAGCGTGTGGGAGATCTGGACAAGCTCAGAAAGCCAAAGAAACGTGACAAACATCCTCCAGGAAAGCCAAATCCAGGGCCACGTGCCTGTTCTATGGTTGGGATCAAGCAGGAATCCTACCGGAAGGCACACAGTGGGGGCCACATTTAAAGGGGGTAAAGATGCTGAGCAATAAAGCCAACAAACAAGACCCCACAAAGGCAGAGGGCAGAGGGTGAGGATGTGGCCATCAGCCCTCGAGGTTGGGGAGGGAGGGAAGGACATGTCTTAGGAGAGAATCAACAACTCTAAGAATTTACAAAAGGAGTTGGGCAAGGTAGCTCATACCTGTAATCCCAGTTTTGGGAGGCTGAGGTGGGAGAATCGCTTGAGTCCAGGAGTTCAAAACTAGCCTGGGCAACATAGCAAGACCCCTGCCTCTACAAAAAATTTAAAAAATTAGCCAGGTGTGGTGGCACATGCATGTAGTCCCAGCTAGTAGGGGTGCTGAGGTGGGAGGATCTCCTAAGCCCAAGAGTTCAAGGCTATCCAGCTAGGATTGTCCCACTGTACATTCCAGCCTGGTTATTGGTGACATAATTTGACCGCCTCAAAAAAAAAAAAAAAAAGAATTCACCAAAAAAAAGCATAGGGCCAATATACATTTGAAAAGATTGGTAGTTTAAATTTAAAAATTGGCCAGGGGCAAGTGGCTCATGCCTATAATGCTAGCACTCTGGGAGGCTGAGACAGGCAAATTGTTTGAGCTCTGGAGTTTGAGACCAGCCAAAGCAAGAGCAAGACACCATCTCTAAAAACAATTAAAAAATAAATAAAACTGGCTCGGCACCTGTGGCTCAAGCGGTTAAAGTGCCAGCCACATACACCTGAGCTGGTGGGTTCAAATCCAGCCCAGGCCCACCAAACAATGATGGCTGCAACCAAAAAATAGCCGGGCGTTATGGTGTGTGCCTGCAGTCCCAGCTACTTGGGAGTCAGAGGCAGGAGATTCGCTTGAGCCCTGGAGTTGGAGGTTGCTGTGAGCTGTGATGCAACAGCACTCTACCCAGGCGATAACTTGAGGCTCTGTCTCAAAATAAAAATAAAAATAAACCTATCAGGGACCACCTTATACCCCTCATGTTGGCAAAAATGAAAAAAAAAAAGTCTTATTGGGTGTGAGCAAGTGTGGGAAGTGGTAATCACTCCCTGTCACTATTGGTAGGACAGCAAATTGGCTGGGGACAGTTGGGCAAAAGATATCGGTAATAGCCTTAAAAGGTATACACTTTTTGAAGTAATCCTACTGAGAATTTATTCTTAGCAAATAATGAAAAAGAACCAAAAAATGCTCAGTGCAGATGTCCACCATATGGATTGCCTAAGCTCACAGGCTCGAGACCAGGCTGAGCCAGAGCGAGACCTCGTCTCTTAAAAAATAGCCAGGTGCTGTGGCGGGTACCTGTAGTTCCAGCTACTTGGGAGGCTGAGGCAAGAGAATCGCTTGAGCCCAAGAGTTTGAGACAAAGTGAGAATGTCTCAAAAAAAAAAAAAAAAGTTGGGTACAACCCGAACACCCAGCAATGGGGGACTGGTCACATGACGAATGCTTGTCTGTTTGTGGACCTGCCTTTTCCCTGGGTCTGGGGTTGGGCTGTAGAGCCAGCAGCCGAGCATTCACCCAACCATCTTCCCCTGGTTCCCCCCTCCCGCCCCAGTGCACTCATACAAGTCCATGCAGCCTGAGATGGACCGTGTCATGGAGTTTTACGAAACGGCCCGTGTGGATGGCCTGACAAAGCGAGAGGAGACACCCAAGACAATGACAGAGTACTATCAGAGACGTCAGGACTTCCTCTCCTACCGTCACATCGACTTTGGGCCCAGAGTCAAGAAGATCGGTCAGAACAGTGCAGACTCAAACCCCCGGCCCATGGTGGTAAGAGCTCGCTGGGCCTGGGGAGAAGTCGCCTCTCTTCTCTGCTAGCTAATGTCACATCTGGATGGAGAGACCTCTGGCTCTGGGGTGGCATGGAGACCTGAGACACATTCAAGGCACTAACTGTAAGCCAAGCATTTTACCAAATGTACGGTCCTGGGGCTGCCAGATCACCCTTAACCACCGGGCCAAGGAGGTGTTATCTCCTCATTGTTATAAAAAATACACATTCATGACTGAACATTGGGAAAACATGGAAAAATATAAAGAGGAAAGTCAAAACTATCTCAGAATAGCAACTCTTAGGTATTACTGTGGATTAAAAGGTTTGGTTCTAAGAGTCATTTCTAATCTAATTGGGAATGGGAGGGAAGTTAGAATCTCTGCATCCCCCATTTAACATTAAATTGTGCATTTTCCCTCCTCCACGTCATTACAAATTGTCTGGCAGTTGAGCTTAACAGCTGCATGCCAAGGAAGCTCTTCCTAGCAGTAAGGGCGTCTAGCCAGGGGTTGACTGCCTGGAAAAGTAGGGAGCTCCCCATCTCTTGAGGTAAGCAAGCACAGTCTTATTCGGGGGCTAGAGAAGAGCTCCTGCACTGTATGTGCCTGGAGTGGCCTGGCCCTCAGAAGTCGTGGGGGCCAGGAAGCCCGCTGTCTTGCTAGGAGGGGCTGCTCCACGTGAACCCCAAATAAGCCCAGACTCCAGCATGCTAAGTGGCCGTGGCTCCTGCCTGTGGAGCGTGCACAGAAATCTCCTCCCCTGCCTCTCATTCTATGCATAGAAAATCACAGAGCGATTCTCCCGCAACCCCGAGAAGCCTGCAGATGGGGATGTAGCGGAGCGCGTGTTCGTGATCGGGGAAGACCGCATCCAGCTGCGCTACCACTGCCGCGAGGACCACATCACGGCCTCCAAGCGGGAGTTCCTGCAGCGCACCGAGGTGGACAGCAAAGGCAACAAGATCATCATGACGCCCGACATGTGTATCAGTTTTGAGGTGGGCCAGGGGGCGGTGAGAAGGAACTGGGGCCCGCGACCCATTCCAGCCACTTGGGAGGACCAGGAGGGACCCTCAGCCCAGAAATTCATCTCTGCCCCTTGGGAGGATCAAAAACTCCCATCTGGAGACCCTCTTTTTGTACCTTTTCTGATAATCTTTCCTTTTCAACCAAAAGAGAGAACCCAGCAGGCTGTGGCTACTGCTCACGGTCCCCATTCCCCACCCCCTGGTCAGAGCAGACCCTAAATGCTAGGGAACAGGGCTGTAGGAGGAGGGCCTCACTGCCTTGAGGGGCTGGCCTTCCTGGTACATCCTTTAGCCTCTCTGAGCCTTCAGTTCCTCTTCTATTATTAACTGTACTTTTATAGGTGGGGAAACGGAGGCCCAGAGAGGTTAAGCAACTTGCTTATAGTCACACAGGTACTTACAGTCACACAGGCAGATTTGAACCCAGGTAGTCCCACGACATTACAGCCTTTCTGTGTCACTGTGGTGGCTGTTGGCCCAGGTGGAACCCATGGAGCACACCAAGAAGCTTCTGTACCAGTACCAGACCCTGATGCAGCTGAAGAGTGACGAGAAGGTGTCCAGACATCAGGCCTGGGAGTCAGAGCTGGAGGTGGGTTCCGCGGGGGAGCGGGCGTGTGGGGGCTGACAGGGAATGGGGAAGCACCTAATCATGCTCTTCACCCCTTCCCGATTCAGGTGCTGGAGATCCTGAAGCTGCGAGAGGAAGAGGAGGCGGCACACACACTGAGCATCTCCATCTACGACACCAGGCGGAACGAGAAGAGCAAGGAGTACCGGGAGGCCATGGTGAGCTCGCTGCCTCACCCCTGCTCTTCCCAGGCCTGGCCTCCAGGCTGCTGAGACCCATCGGGAGTCTGTGAAGAAGGCTTCTGTAGGGATGAAGTTATGGACACTGCGTGGTCCTCCTTGATGCTGGGCTGACCATTTCTATGGCTCACCCTAAAGAGTCCTTGGGATCAGGGCCAGGCCTCTCCCAACCTCCAGGGGCTGTGGCCAAGTCAAGGCCTGCAGTGTATGGGAGAAGAATGAATACTGTGTGCCTCCCTCCACCCATGGCTCTCTTTGAGGTTGTGGCCTGGGCCAGTAGCCCCAGTGAGCCAACTCTGGCCCCAGCCCTTAGCTCTCCAACCCCTGTAGCCCAGGGCATTTAGGCCACACCCTCAGGCTGCAAAACCCAGCTTGCTTCCCAAGGCTAGCTTCTGAATCCCCTTCTCCAACCCAGCAGAGATTTCTAAAAATAGTTGGGGGTTATTGAGGCATGACAGAGCATCAGGGCATCCTTAAGAAAACCCAGCAGGCTGTGGCTACGGCTCATCTGTTCTCAGATCCCTAGGGGTGGGTGTCAGCTTCCACATCTCCAACGTCACTGGCCCCTGTCCATTCATATAGGACATGAGGCCCCAGGATGAACAGGAGAAATGAAGGGAGTTTGTGGCACTTTTTAACTGACATCATTAGTAGCCACTACCATTTATTAGATAAGCATCTACTATTGACTATCAGTCAGGCTGCGTGCCTTACAGACATGATCTTGTCTGAGTTCTCAGAGATGGGAAATGAGGCTCAAGTAGAGAGACATGAATACATGTAAGAAACAAGAGTTGGCTGTCTGGCTCGGCACCCATAGCTCAGTGGTTAGGGTGCTGGTCACATACACCAGGGTTGGTGGGTTTGAACCCAGCTCAGGCCTGCTAAACAATAACAACAAAAATAGCCAGGCATTGTGGCGGGTGCCGGTATTCCCAGCTAGTTGGGAGGGTGAGGCAGGAGAATCGCTTAAGCCCAAGAGTTTGAGGTTGCTCTAAGCTATGATGCCACAGCACTCTACCCAGTGCAACAACTTGAGACTCTGTCTCAAAAAAAAAAGTTGGCTGTCACCAAAAAACACAGGTATAAGACACTGAGCCTGCAGGCCCTGCTCAGGCCATGTCAGGTGCCACATTTTGGGACTTGGCTTTGAGGCCTGCCACAGAGCTGGTCTGGGAGGTCTCTGCAGTCCCTGCCAATCCAGCTGAGCACTCCCCACCTCCGCAGGAGCGGGTAATGCACGAGGAGCACCTGCGGCAGGTGGAGACCCAGCTGGACTACCTGGCCCCGTTCCTGGTCCAGCTCCCACCGGGAGAGAAGCTGACACGCTGGCAGGCCGTGCGCCTCAAGGATGAGTGCCTCAGCGACTTCAAGCAGCGACTCATCGACAAGGCCAACCTCATCCAGGCCCGCTTCGAGAAGGTGGGCCCAGGGCTGTCTTTGGGACAGAGCAGGGACAAGTGTGTCGGTGATCGGGGTTTCTAAATGACTGCCTTGTTCTTCCTCGTTCTCATTTGTTGGGTAGATGGATGGATGGGTGGTTTGGTGGGTGGGCAGGTAGATGGATGGATGGAGCCATGGTGGATTATAACAATTCTCGGTGCTTGACCCATTTGTTGGTTGGGCACACACTGCATAGTTCCCACATGTTATCTCACTTCACCTTCACAAAGAGCTCTACAAGACATAGGGGCAGTGCAGTGACCCTCATTTTGTAGACAAAAAATTGGAGATTCTGAAAATGCCAGTAACTTGTCCAGAGCCACATGGCTGCCTTTCCTGCCTCCTGTTCTGACCTCATGGACATGATATCCCTCTAAACACCCTGTAGTGACTCCCATCCAAGACATCTGGTGGCCCCTGACTCTGCTTTTCTGGCATGTTGTCTGGTGGCCAGTGGGACTGCAGCCTGGGTAAGGGTCCGTCCTTGTCAACCCTCCTGCTCTGTTCTCCCTGTGCCCACAGGAGACCCAGGAGCTGCAGAAGAAACAGCAGTGGTACCAGGAGAACCAGGTAACCCTGTCGCCAGAGGATGAAGACCTGTACCTCAGCTACTGCTCTCAGGCCATGTTCCGCATCCGCATCCTGGAGCAGCGGCTAAATCGGTGAGGGGGCAGGGGAGTGGAGGGACCCACCGGGAGGCTTGACTACTAGCTATGTCACCACTCACCCCCTCTTTCCTCCTTCTGACACCAGACACAAGGAGCTGGCCCCGCTGAAGTACTTGGCTTTAGAGGAAAAGCTCTACAAGGACCCACGCCTGGTGGAGCTCCTGAAAGTCTTTACTTGACGTTCTTGGGGCCTCAGCAGAGTTTGGAGAGAAAGCAATCTCCCCCCACCGCTGGGACCCTGTGCTCCCTCTGCCCAGCTAATGCCATCGACTCAGATACCTGGCTTCACTGCCACCCCACTCCCCCTGCAGCCCTCTCTGCCCCTCCTTCTGCTGACTTTCCTGTAAATGAACTTTCCTTTGCACCTCATGCTTCACAAGCTCCAGCACCAGCCCTTCTCCTTCCCTTCTTTATCTACCAGCCTAGGACCCCTTTCCTCCCCACCTTGACCACCTTCCTCATGTCCTACTGTCCATTGGAAGGTGGCGTCTTCACAGTGCCTCTGCAGATAGTTCACAGCCACTTGCAAAGAAGATCTCAACATGGCTAGGGTGGCTCAGATCACAAAGGGAGAGTGGCAAGGCCAAGGTGCAGGATTTGGGGGCTTGACACTAGAGTGCAAGGGGCTGAATCACAACTTCTCTTCTTACCAGATACTACTTACCCATCTGTGAAATGGGGATGGCATTGCTGTATTTAATAAAACTTATAAAGCAGAGAGGCTGGGAGTGGTATACAGAAAGCCCTAAAAGTTAGCTTTAAAAATCGACAGTGAATCCATGAAACTGTTGTCAAATTCAGTAGTCATCAGGGAAATGAAATGCTATCATACAGCCACCAGTAGGGATAAATGTTGGTAATGAGAAGCAACTGGAACTCTAAAATATCTTTCCTACCGAAAGTGTAACCATTTTGGAAAAGTGGTGGTATCTACTAAAGCTAAACAATAGCTTAACAATTCTACTCCACAAGACAAAGCAACTATGGCAAACTTGTTAGCAAGTATCAAACTTTAGGTGGTACATTATACTATTTCTTAAAGTTTTTCATAATGAAAGGTGAGGGGAAATGCAGGCTGGATAGTTTTGATCGGATATTCTTCTGTTAATCTAATCTTAAGAGTGACCAAATGCCTGGGACTGCTTCCCAAAAGGCACCACCAGACAGGTGGAGCCTCTGCCTCTTGTTGAAGGCAGAAGGGGTGCAGAACCCCCAGGTGGGGAATCCTCCAGGCCTTGGATTAAGAACAAGGGTTCGAATCCTGGGGCCATCACTCCTGGGCTGTATGGTCTTTTACCAGCATCTTAACCCAGGCCTGAGATTCCTACCAAGATTTCCTATCCCTTAGGGTTGTGGTGCGTGTTGTGTCAGCCCAAGCAGCCCCGACCTGCGCCGAGAGGATACACGGGAAAGTTCTAGGGTCTTTAGATGCTTGGACAAACTCTCGGCCCACTAGGTCTGGCCCGGAGAGTGAGGCTTCAGTGGGGCCGAGTTTCTCCTAAGCCGCCCCTGGGCAGCGGGGCCACGCGAGGGACCCTGATCCGTGGCCGGTTACTGCCGTTCCCGGAGTCCACCCCGCCCAAGATGCCACAGAGTAGGCCTTTCTCGGATCCTTGGCCGTGGTCCCCTTAGGGGAGCTGCCACTTGCTCACTCAACCATTCGCCGAGGCCGCGGCTGTAGGGCAGCACGTCGGGGCTCCATGCCTGACTCGGACCCGGAATCAGGCCGTTTCGCCCTAGGCTTCCCGTGATGGAGGATTCAAGCCAGCGTTCGGGTGATTGAAGAGGTGCAAAGTCATCAGCCCCAGGAAGGACAGGTTGCAGGCAATGGCTAGAAAGAGAACTTCGGCATAATGCTGACTAAGGGCTCAGCCCACCTCGCCCTACTCAAAGATGGAAGGGCCACGACTTCGCCCTGCTCCCTTGGTCCTCTTCCTATTGGCTATCTGGGAGTCGGTTTTTCTAATAAGGCGGACGCTGATTGGTCAATCTTGGACGGTTGCTAAAGCAATTGGTGCAGCCGCCATTGGAGGGCGTGTCGCAAACTTTTCAAAACGCGAACTGGGTTCAAGGAAGAGGAAGAAAGGGGGAGTAGAGGGAAAGCTTAAGGCGGAGGCGGGAGCAAGGAAATGGCATCCCGCATTGGTTCATTAAAGGCCGAGGGGAGGCTCTTGAAGGCTTCTTCCTCGTGAGTAGTCCGATTCGGGAAAAGAGGGCGGGTGCTTGGGAAAAGCGGCAGAAGCGCCTAATTCCATTGGTCAATCCTGGCGGGAGGCGGAGCGCTCACGGCGGCTGATTGGCGCGGGAGGTGAGGTAGGCGGGGCTCTGAGCTGGAGGGTTTGTTGTGAGGGTCGGTTGTCAAGCAGCGGCCAATCAGGGCAGGGGATGGATGCAAGTAGGGGTCGCTCCAGGAGCAGATCCTCGGCCTCCGGAGCCGCAGCTGCAGGTGGAGTGGGCAAGGGAACGAGGAAGCGAGGGGACTGTGGGCCCTGGGGAGGGCCCAGCCACACGGGGTTGGCTGGGCATCCGAGAGAGGGCTCCCAGCGAGGGGGTCTAGCGTCCGCGCTCCGCTAGCTGAGAGGGGTGGGGGGAACCAGCAGAGGCCGAGGGACCAACCTCGCCTCCGGAGTAGCGGGTCGGCGTGAAGGCAGGAGGGGTAAAACCAGGGAGGCCGGAAGCAGCGCCGGGGACCTGCAGGAGGATGGGTAATGAATAGGGACCAGAGAAGCAGGAGAGTGAATGAATGAGGGATACCTTTAGCAGACAGGAAAGGGGAGTGAAGGTAGTCTGGAGAGGCAGGGGCCAAGTTAGGGAGCCCAGGAGCCAGGATAAGCGTAACTGGGAGACTTGGGGGCCGGGTGAAGGGGGTGTGTAAACAGAAGACTAGAGAGGCAAAACTAGGGTATCCAGGAGAAAAGGGATAGGAGGAGAAAGGGTTTATGGGAAAGAGGTGAAGTGGCTGTGGGAAGAGGGTGGGAGGCTCCATGAAGTGGCTTTTCAGAGTTGAGGAGTCATACCCACTCACACCCAGACTGGAGGCCTAGTTCCCAGCTCTATCCTTGGGAATCGCAATGGATAGGAGTGGTTCCCTTGCCAGGAGCTGGTGGTTTGGACCCTCAGGGTTCTCTTTGAAATTCTCCCCAGCAAGGATTTCAGTGGCTGTCTCTGGACTGCCTCTCCTGGGCCCCCACGCTTAGCTTTTGACTCCACCCCTTATCCTCATACGTCAGGCAAAAACAGCGACTTCCAGAAATCTATGTGGACTGCAGACACGTGGTCTTCCACACCCTACTGCAGCTGCTGCACTTTAGGTAGTCAGTCCCCTGGAGCAGCCATCAGTCATTATCCCAGCATCTGGGAGCACCTTCCTTTTCCCTGTGTTCAAATCGTCCTGCCTAAGGTGCTTCCTCTGCAGATTCTCAAACCTAGTTTGTGATACAGCTTCTGGCTATGGTTGCTTTGGTGGCAATTGGTGATCCAAGGAGCTGCTGCTCTTAGCCAGTGTTTCCTAACAAGCCATCATCTCTGTTTGTATTCCAGGCCACTAAGATGGCTCAAGCCTGACATTCTATGATCCTGGGTCCTGACAGATGTCTACAGGCTGCTGCTGCTGTTGTGGATGATTTAAAACCACGAGGCAGTCCAGGGCCAGGAGACAAAGATTCCCTCTGCCTGGATGTGTAGAAACTCCCTGCCAACTTGATTGGTGGATCTGGGGGGGATCCACCCCCACCCCACAAGGAAAGCACAGTCCATTTTGTGAGTGGGGCTTCAGGTGCCAGCCAGCTGAAGGATGGCCACCCCTGTGGTCACCAAGACGGCCTGGAAGTTGCGTGAGTGATTTTCATTTGTCTTCATTACCCCATTTATTCTGTTAACTGCTTGTTATTGGGTGGCTTGAACTCTCGGCTTTGTTTCCTGCTCTTCACATGGGGGGTGGGGGGATAGGGAGACTCCCAGGCCTTGGAGTAAAATTGACCAAGATGTAAATCATGACTGGCACTTCTTAGCTGGGTGACATTGAGCTCTCGTCAAACTCTCAAGGCTCGGTTTTCTCCTTACAATGAGATAATCACACCTGTGTTCTTCTGTAGTTTCTGTGAAAGTCATGTGAGAGGAAGCCTACAATAAAGCACTCAGCACAGAATTTCCAGTTAAGCTGATAGGCAGAATGGGGTGAGGAATCCTGAAAGTTGTTTTTGAGACCTCTCACAAGTCAGACTTCCCCAGTCAGATAAAAACACCTGGGGCCTCTGGTGGAGGTGAGCTGGAAGTGGAGGGGATGGAGGGGTAGGCAGTGGAATGCTGACAGGGCTCTGGAACATAACTGAGCATGAGCACCCCCACCCCCACCATTACTCTGTACTAGCGGTTCTAAACTCTTTGATCTTAAGACTGCTTTATACTCTCAAAAATTATTGAGGGCCACAAAGTACATTTATTTATGGGACTTACATCTATCAATATTTACATGTTAGAAATTAATACTAGACATTTAAAAACAAGAATGTATTATAAAATATGCAGCTAGTGATGTTCTACAAAACTCCACTGTATGCTGGAGTGCAGAAGGCAGATACCTACATAGTACTACATACTACATGGACATAGTTTTGTCCTCTCAAACTCCTCGAGAGAATCTTAAGGATTCCAAGGGTCCCCAGATCATATTTTGAGAACTCTACACATTGGGGCCTACATGGGCCCTACCCCCACCCCGTAATAACTGGTTGGCACAGCTTTGGCGTGCTCTAACTGGTCACCCTCTGCAATAAGCTGTTCCTGTGCTATGTTCAGGAGCTGACACAAGATCCACTATGAATTTTGAATCTGGGCTGAAGTCTGTGTGAGCTCACATGGGACCAGCTTGTCTAGAGTCTCCTTCAGTTCTTAAGGTGTGTTCTGTGAGTGGCAGCTTAGAGGTACTGCTTAAATGGTGCTTGGGTCAATATTTTTATTTTAATAATTGTTTTTTTTTGTGACAGTCTCACTATGTCACCCTCAGTAGAGTACTATGGTATCACAGCTCACAGCAACCTCCAACTCTTGGGCTTAAGCAATTCTCTTGCCTCAGCCTCCCAAGTAGCTGTGACTACAGGCGCCCGTCACAACACCAGGCTATTTTTTGTTGTTGATGTTGTCATTGTTTAGCATGCCCGGGCCAGGTTCAAACCCATCAGCCCCAGTACCACTGAGCTACGGGCACTGAGCCTGTTTTTGTTTTTGTATCATTAAGAAAGTATCATGAGACCCTGGGCCCCTGTTTCCTTGTTGAGGTTTGGGCCATTTTCACATTGTTCTCCAAAGTCCTAAGTTTCTGGGGAGAACCCTGTTATGGCTCCCTAAGGAGGGTACACTTTGGGCAAAGTGGCTTTGTGTTTGGGATTATGCATCTACCCCATCAACAGCTGGTCTTTGCTGAGCACAGAGCTACACACTGGGGACCCAGTGGGGGACAAGGTCTCTCTCTTCACAGTGGGATCTCAGAGCATGGAGACAATGGCAGGTGAGAATTAGATCCCCATCCCCGTTGTTTTTCATTCCCTAATTCCAAACTGTTACCTGTGCTTTTTGACTCAATTAACTGGGTGATGGAGGAGGTGGGTGGGATAGGGAATGTTGTAGGCTGCATGAACAGCAAGTACGAAGGCCCTGCGGCAGGAAGCTCACAGACTGGAAAGACTCAAAGGATGCCATAGGCTGTGGCACAGAGGCAGGAGGTGCCACATGAAACCTCCTGCAGGGGCACATGTCCAAGGGACCCCAGCCTTTCTGAGGCTATGGCTTTATCTTAAAGGGAAGGCCAAGCCATCAGAGTGTTTAAGTAGGTGATGTGAGCAGGCAGACTGGGCGTCTGCTGAGGAAGTCATGTGCATAGTGGTTTCCATGGAAATAAACTGTCTGAATAGCCCATGACCCCGTGACCTCTGACTACTTTTGTCTGTAGGTCTGGTGAGGATCAGAAGGGTATGGACCCATAGGTGTCATTTAAACCTAGTTCTTTGTATCTTCTCTTGGGGGCTCAAGACATTTGGCCAGAGTGCAGTGTTCCCTAGCTTTGTCTGGGATATGGAGCCCAGATAGTACCACGGAGCTTAGGAAACTGATGTGGGTGTGTGCCAGAGGGCAGAGCAGCAGCTGTCAACTGGCCTGCCAGCAGACTCTGAGGATTTTTGTTTGTGTTAAAATCAGGTACCCAGGCCTGGGCCATTGGCAATCGCTGTCCTGTCAGGCCAGGATAAAGGGGGAGCTCCCAGGCCAGTGCCCTGTGCATCCTTTGCTAGTGCCTGTGGTGTGTCCCTGAACTCCCACCCTGTCCCTGCATTATCTCCAGTCAGTCCCTGATTAGGCTGCTTGGAGGGGCAAAAGGTCCAACTTCCAAGTCCTTCTCACCCCAAAGTCTATGTTTCTGCCAGCTCAGTGCCCTGTCCCAGAAGCTATCTGATCACACCTGAGCATGAAGATAGGAACTTTCTCTCTCTCGCCTTCCTTCCTCTCTCTCTCTCTTCTTTCTTGTCTCTTTCCTTTCTCTCTCCTTCCTCACAGCCTCCCCAGTAAGAGGCCTAGAGCAGGCACCCAGGAAATTCTTATATCACAGAGTACTGTCTCCAGGGGCAGCAGGCCTGAGGCCTAGGGAGGCAGGGCCCAGCAAGAACTTCCCTGTGAGGAGCGAGCCTGGATAGACAGACTGGAACCTCTAGGCGGGCCTGGGCAGAGGGCAGGGCACATGGGGTGTCTGCAGAGAAGGCCACAGGGCTCAAGGCTCAGGAACAGAGAGCCCAGGGGGAAGGTGAGTTGCCCTCCTTCCAGGAGGGGCAGAAGCTCTTGAAAAAAAGGGTCTGAGACCAGAGCCGTAGAGCCCTCAGGTGTGTGTCCCCACGGTGTCTAGAAGACAGAAGGCTCCATGGTTGTCATGAAGCCTAGAGAGAGGCCCGACTTCCTCGGATCCATATGGTAGGGTCCCCAATGCCCTGGCTCATGTTTGGGTTCCCAGGGAACCCTCACCCTTCCTGGAGTGCTGCCTGTGCCTGTGACACCATAATATAGGATGTCATTTGCGAAAGCACTTTTGGTAGCCCCTTTGAGCCAGGCTGCCTAGCAAGCCAATTTTCCTGGGCCTAGTTTCCCCCTTGTGGCCTGAAGCCCAGAGACACCCAGGCAGGGTGGAATTTGGAGCTGGGGACACAGCACAGCTCTTAGGACAGCTGCAACACCATTTTCTCAGCAGCGTCACCCTAGATAGTCTCCCAGTTGCCTTGGGACCTTGGCACCTTGGGGTTTCCCCCAGCCTGTGTGTGGAAACCTGTCTTTTTGCCGCCTCTTTCCCAGGAGGAACTTACTCAGGGACTGGCTTGGAAGCCTGGGCCACCTCTTGGTTTCTTACCTGTGCCCTGTTCCCTGTAGAACACTGACGAGGCCCTCCGAGGTTCATGGCTGCTGCCTGCAGGCCTGGCCAGGGGCATTTATAGGCACCCAGGCAGCCCCCCTGCTCTGTCTGGTCAGCCCTCACCCCTGCCCAGTCTGTTCAGTCTGCTGCCTGCTGTGCCCGCCTGGCTCGGGTCCCCTGGCTGCCTCTCTCATGGCACCTAGTCCTGATCCTGCCTAATGACCACAGTGCACTCACTCCTGAGCCACTCTTGGCTGTGTTCTCAGGGAATCTGCAGCATCATGAGGCAGGCGCTTTTATCCCCATTTACCAGCCAAGGAACCCGGCCATCTAAGAGGGCGAGTGATTTATCTAAAGCCACACAGCAGACAGCAGAGCTCAGCCCGGCACCTGATTGGTAATCCTGAGTCTGTGGGCTGAAGCCTGTGCAAGCTCACGTGGGGACAACTCTTCTAGGGCTGACTTCAGTTGTTCTCAAAGTGTGTCCCAAGCGTTTGTGTGTAAGAGCAGCAGCTGGGAGGTGCTTAGGCAGTGCTTGGGTCAATATTTTCTGTTTTAATCATTGTTTTTGTATCATTGCAAAAGTATCATGAATGTATCAAACTTATAATTTATGGATATTATTGCTTAAGATAAAGCTGACTAAAAATAGCAAGTCAATTTAAACAATCACATAGTAGATTAGTTTTATCAAGTGATGTTCAGAAAAAGGAAAAAACTTGTGAGGGCTACAGGTAGGACAGAAATGACGAGTTGAGAAAGGGTCACTTCTGTCTTAGGCCCATACCTTTCCCTGCCTACTGGTCCTATATCTCCTGGGGGGAGGGGTCTGGGCACCGTGGGGAGCTGAAGGAGGCAGAGCTGGGCTTCCGGTTCCAGAGCTAGTGGCCAAACAGGGCCACCCCTCCTTCATGTGGTCCCATCAGACCCCCCTGACTGCCTCTCCCTCTCCTTCCCTGTGCAGAGGAGATCGTCGCGCACGCCAGCAATGTGTCCTCGCTGGTGCTGGGCAAAGCATCTGGGCGGCTGCTGGCCACAGGCGGGGATGACTGCCGTGTCAACCTGTGGTCCATCAACAAGCCCAACTGCATCATGGTGAGCTCAGAGGCCCAGGGCTCCGGGGAATAGCATGGTTGGGTACTGGGGAGCAGGCAGGCTTGCAGATTCTATTGAGCCCAGTGTACCCCATCCTCTGGGGGCCTAGCTTGGGGGTGAAGGGAGGAGTGGAGGGATGTAGCCCGCCACCAGTGCTTCCCCCAGCCCACTGCTCAAGGAGGCCCAGGACAACCAGGGTGTCTGGGACTGCGGCCAGCCCTCAGGAATGAGGGAGGTACCTGCCTATGGGACAGAAATCCAGGCAGTCTGCGTGAGAAGGATAAAATAAGCCCCCAGGCCTATGACTGAGCTAAAAGGCTTATAGTCTTCCCCTGCCCACCTGCCCATCTGCCCGCCTGGCAGCTGCATGTGCAAGTTTATTTTGATTCATTCCCAACCTCGTTCCACAACAAGAATTTGAGGAGACCTGGTTGGAGCTGGTTAGGGAGCTCTTCAGTTACACAACTGTATTCAACGCTAGAAACTGTTTTCCAAATAGGAAAGCATAAAGGAGGAAAATTAGTGACATAAAGTTCTCTTATCCAAAGGCCACACAGTTGGTATTTTTGTCTGTGTCCTTCTAGATGCTGAAAAAGATGCCTATGTACATGTTCATGACATACACATGTGTATAGGCAAATACACATACAAATGCGCACGCATAAATATATAAGAAATTATTTCCACATGGTGGTGTATGCCTGTAGCCACAGCAACTCAAGAGGCTGAGGCAGGAGGATCACTTGAACGCAGGAGTTAGAAGCTGTAGTGAGCTATGACCTGGTCACTGCCCTCTACCATGGGCAACAGAGTGAGACCCTGTCTCTTAAAAAAAACAAAAAACAAAAAACATATATATCTATATATATCTATCTATATATAGAGAGAGATTTTCTGTTTTAATCATTGTTTTTGTATCATTGCAAAAGTATAATGAATGTATCAAACTTATAATTTATGGATATTATTGCTTAAGATAAAACTGACTAAAAATAGAGAGAGAGAAAGAGGGAGAGAGAGAGCAATTGAAAAATTGCAAAAATATATATTTAAAAAAACCAGGCTACACAAAGTGTTTTGTTTTATATATGTGTGTGTGTGTGTATGTATATATATATAAAACAAAACACTCTTTTACTCCTGTGCAACCTGGTTTTTTAAAATAACAATGTTGTAAGGGTTTTCCTGTGTCAACAAATATTCTTTTACGACATAATTTTTAATAGCTTCCTGGTATTCCATCCTGGGAATGAGCTGTAATTAACTTGGCCATGCCCTGTTGTCAGCATGGAGTCGATTCTAGTTTTTTGGCTCTGCTAAACCACACAGTAGTGAACATCCTCATCTCCCTAAATCTTTGAGCAGATCTGTGATGGCTGCATTAAATCCAAGGGTGTGTACTTTTTAAAAAGCTTTCAAAACATATTGCCAAATTGCCCTCTAGAAACCAATTTACATTTTCAGCAGCAGCATAGGAACCTGACCTTTCTCCTGACATCCATGCCAACCAATGAAGTATCTTAATTTATTTATTTATTTTTTGAAGTATCATTCTTTTGACTTGACAAAAATAAAGAAAAAAATGGTGGGAGGTGATATTCATTAGTTGAAAATCACTTGGGTCTTTTTATGAGATCCAGGGGAGAGCTAAGAGCTAACAAAATCACAGCCGGATTACTAGGATTCGGTAAGAATGAACTGAGATGGTTGGTTGGTTTTTGTTTTTGAGACAGGGTCTATTACCCAGGCTAGAGTTCATTGGCATCATCATAGCTCACAGCAACCTCAAACTCCTAGGCTCAAGTGGTCTTCTTGCCTCAGCCTCCCAGTAGCTGGGACTAACGGCATGAGCCTCCATGCCTGGCTTTGTTTTGTTTTCCTTTGTTTGGGGGGTTCACATGTGTTTTCTTTTGCCTGAAATGCCGAAGGAATAACATAGACAAGCTTAGAAAGAATCAGCAATGACTGGCCGAAAATAGGACAGGCCATGATCCCATGCTTTTACCCTCAGAGAAGCACAGTTATCAGCCTGAGCTTGGCCTTCAGACTTGTCTTTGGACACCAGGTGCAGCCATCAGCCCCAGCCTGCCAGCTTCCCTCTCACCTTCCAGAGTGTGCACTTTTACTTATTTTTGTTTGTATTCCCATATAGTTCAGTATCCAAAAGATTCAGGGGAAACAGTGAAAAGTCTCCCTCCCCAGCACCGACCCCTACAATCTTCCCTGGACGCAGCTCTTAATTCCTTCTGTTATTTAATGAATGTGTAAGCAAGTAGGTATATCTGCTGTCCCCTCTCCCTTTTACACAGACGCTACCATACTACATTCACTGTCATCCATCATTTTGTACCCAAAAGTATCATGGAGATTGGTCTGAATTGTACTAGAGGGTTGGCTCATTCGTTTCTGTGGCTGATAGTATCCCACTGCATGGGTGAGCTTGGATTAACTAGCAGCTTAGCTAACCAGTTTCCTATGGGCATTTATATTGTTCCCAATTTCTTGTTGGTTCACTTCCATGAATCACTTTGACACTGTATTGTTTTATATGTGTGTGAGTGTAGAGGGCAAGTTCCCAGAGGCGGAATTGCTGCTTTGGACAGAAGGGGCATTTCTCACATGGGTAGTTTTGACCAGCTGTCCTCCATGGAGTTTGTGCCCACTTGTTCTCCTACCACGGATATTTGGGAGTCAGACAAGCTGCTTGGAACTCTCTGATGCCCATGGGATCTATTGTCTTATCAAACACTGACAGAGCTGCCACTGTACCTTGGGGTGGCCAGCGCTGGGCAGGGAGTGACAGACACCTTGGACTTGAGGTGATAGTCTCCTCTCCAGAAAGCTGGAGAAGCCAGCACCTCCGCCAAAGAGTGGCTGAGCCCAGGACCTGGGCTTAGCCCTGCCCGGTTCTACCTGCTCTGAGTTGGATCCTCTGGTAGAGTCACTCCCGTCCCCTGTGGGTTCCACAGGCCCCTGCCTGGGAGCACGGCACCGTGTGTGCCTGCAGTGAGCTAGGCCTCCATTCTGCCGTGGCTGCCCCTGCTGAGGGCCTGGGGTTGGGCAGAAAGTAGAGATGGGAGGAAGCCTGGGTGGGGGCTGTTGGGACGTAGGGCTACAGGGACTGCATCTCCTTATCTTGGCCAGTTGCTCTCCTCCAAGGGGCCCATGTCCATTTCTGCAGTGACACCCACATCAGAGCACAGTGGGAAGTGGGGGGAGGTGGTTGGAGAATGGGGACTGAGCCTGTGAGATGACTACTCAGAAGTGGTCTGCAGGAGAGCCTGATGTGGCCCCATGGGGCGCAGCCCCCCTGCAGTAACCACTTCTCACTGAAGCCTTTCCTGGGGACCCAGAATTCAGGCATCAGCCTGGGGTGGTTGTGGGAGTCCCGTCCACGCAGTGCATTGAAGCTGTCGCCCTCTCTCCACAGAGCCTGACGGGTCACACGTCCCCAGTGGAGAGTGTCCGCCTCAACACCCCTGAGGAGCTTATTGTGGCCGGCTCCCAGTCAGGCTCCATCCGCGTCTGGGACCTGGAAGCTGCCAAAAGTAGGCCTCGGTGCTTGCCTCCTGCCCACGTGCCTGTGGTAGTCTTCCCTTTCTGTGTGTCCTGCTTCTTCCGATAAACCTGCCCTGCCAGGTTGGCGGCTTTGCTCCTGGAGCACCGACTGCATAGCGTGGTGCCCGCCCCAACCCTGACAGCCTGGCGGTAAAGCACACTGCTGCCTCCTGAGTGGCTGGCACCCGGGGGCACCCAGGAAGTGCCTAAATGAACACCATGTTGGTAGCTGGATGCGTGCATGTGTGTGTGGATTCAGAACCTGCATGGACGTCAGGTGCTAGCAGGGGACCCACGGGACATGTGAACAAGGGAGGTGGCTTTGTGGGGAGCACCGTGAGGAAATGGGGAGTATGAGCCCCAACTCAGCCCAGCTCACTGGTGCTGCCAGGACATGGGCCTGGGGTAGCCAGATCTGTTGCTTGTGTTTTGTTTTAATTTAGTTTTCACCTTTATAGAAATTAGACAGAGCTTAGAATATTGAATCCTTGTAGTTCTACAGTTAGTCACACTGGAAAGAGGAATCCTTCGCCCCATTCCTTCTCATTCTCTGAAATCCTCAGTTTTCTGTGCATTTGCCTGTCATTTTGCTGATTACCTCCACTTTGGATAAGCGCATGATATACTGCCATTTCTTTTCTTTTTGTAAAAAAGTTAACATATTAGTTATTGCCTTCCTACTATGGAAGATGAGAATTTAGCTTACTCATAGCTACTGCCCCAACCCCATCACTCACAGTATTTCTCCTCCTGTATCATCATTTCCCTTCCCAGGATCACCGTGGAAATGGACAATGTTTATACTATAAGGACCATAGGAATGTCACTCACAGCTATGTTTCTTTTTTTTAATAAGTTGGTTTCCCTTTCTTTCATCTGCATATTTTCCATGTCTTTATCACTAATTCATTCCCAAATTCTCTGCTAAAAGAGTAAACCTATCCCATAATCCAGATGTCTCTTCTCAGACCCTCTGTCTGCCAGGTCCCAGGCCTTGGAACACTGGAGCCTGCAGCTCAGCTGTCAGCCTGAGCCTCTTTGTCTCCTCTCTGGGAAGTCTCTCTTTCCATCTGCTCTTCCAGCTCTCATATCATCAGCTTTCTTGCTCTTTTAGTTGGAGCACCTTCTTTCATAGCTTACTGAGAAAGGGCATGTGGCAGACATGGTTTTAGAGACCTACCATGGCAGAAAATAACTTTATTCTACCTTCATCCTTTTTTTTGTAAGAGACAGAGTCTTACTTTATTGCCCTCGGTAGAGTGCCATGGTGTCACACAGCTCACAGCAACATCCAACTCCTGGGGTTAGACAATTCTCTTGCCTCAGCCTCCCGAGTACCTGGGACTACAGGCACCTGCCACAACGCCCGGCTATTTTTCTGTTTTGCAGTTTGGCTGAGGCCAGATTTGAACCTGCCCCCTTCGGTATATGGGGCCGTTGGAAATAATTTGCCCTTGGATGTTTGGGGGTGCAGCTCTATTGGCTTTCTGGTTCTAGGGTTGCTATTGGGAGGGCCAGTGCTGTTCTGATCCCAGGTCCTTCATGGGGGACCAGCTTCTTGCCCCCCGATCCTTCCTCTCTCTCTAAGCTGGAGGCTCTCTGTCCCGGTGTTCTGACGTTTCACAGTGATGAGCTTAGGTATGGGGCTGTTTTCACTCCTGTGCTAGGTGCTCACTGAGTTCTTTCTTCTAGAAACTCGTGCCCTCAGTTCCGGGCCAGTAGGAAAGTCTTGTCTGCTGCCTCTCAGCCTCAGCAGGTTAACAGATTTTTTAAGAGATTCTGGAAATCTGGAAATTCATGTGGAATCCACCACATGATGGATTTTAAGTATCAACAGCTAATGCAACATTTTTTTTTTTCTGAACACCGTGCAGACCAGCACTGTGAGGTCCAAATAAAATCTATTTGGCCGGGTACAGTGGTCATGCCTATAAGTACTCTGGGATGCCAAGGAGGGTGGATTGCCTGAGCTCAGGAGTTTGACACCAGCTTGAGCAAGAGCAAGACCCCATCTCTACTGAAAATAGAAAAACTAGCTGGGTGTTGTAGTAGGTGCCTGTGGTTATAGGTATTTGGATGGCTGAAGGCAAGAGGGATCACTCAAGCCCAAGAGTTTAAACTTGCCCTGAGCTTTGACACCACAGCATTCTACCCAGGGTGACAGAGTGAGACTGTCTCAAAACAAAAAAAGATCTGTTTGCTTACTGCTTTTTGGCAGCCTCTGGTTAGGACTTTGTGTAGCATGCCAGGCAAGAGCCACCTACCCAAAGCCAGGAGAGGAGACAGCAGTATGGATTTTTCTCAGGCTGTTTTTTCCAGAAGAGAGCCTCCCCTTGTCTGACTGAGACTTAAAGATTCTTCTGGGCCTCTCCTCTGGCGCCTGTTCTGCATCTACTGCAGGACAGTGGCTGTTGGCCACACATGCCCAGTGGTGGGGTTCACTCTGCTCAGGAAGAGTGGGCTTTGTATATAGCTGCTTCTCAAGAAAGATGGAGCCCTTGGGCTTCTTGAGTGATGCTGGTCTGTCCAAGAACAAAAGAGGCTGGATGCAATGGCTCACGCCTGTAATCCCAGCACTTTGAGAGGCCAGGAGTTCAAGACCAACCTGGGCAACACAGTGAGATCCCATTTCCACACACACAATGAAAGATTTAGCCAGGTATAGTGGCATGTGCCTATAGTCCCAGCTACTTGGGAAGCTGAAACAGTTCAGCTGAGTGAGTTTGAGGCTGCCATGAACTATGATCTTGCCACTGTACTCTGGCCTTGGCAATAGAGAGAAAGAGAAATAGAAAGAACGAGAGTCCCAGGACCTCTTTGACAATAAATAGGGCTGCATGACTAATGTCTTACTTAGCATGTGGTCCTCCCACCTGGCCACACCGGACCCCTGGGCATGCTCTGCTTGGGCAATGCTGGGTTCCACTGAGCCAAGGAGGAGTGAGCCTAGGACAGCTGGGCTGAGAAGGCAGAAAGGCTTGGGCAGAAGAGGGTCCGCTCTCTGGACCTGAATCCCAGTGGATGGCCACTGGCCATTCACTACTTACTGAAGAGCAAGAGATGAAATAGAGAAGCCAAGGGCACCGTGACTCCTGCCCCGGCATTCTTGGCCATGGCTGTTTTGATCATAAGGGAAATGTGAGGAATTTCTTGAGGTGACCGACAAATGAAAACTAAAGACCTCGGGAGCTTTTTACAAATACCTGACTTGGACAGCACCCCAGAGACCCTGACTCAGTACTGGGGTTTTCAGTAAGCTTCCAAGTGATTCTGATGCAGAATCAACAGGTTGACAGGGTCCTTTTACTTGACAGATGGGCAAACAGCCCAGGGAGGGCACTAAGTTTAGCAGAATGTGGAACTGAAATCTCTGTGTCGGAGCTCCCATCCCAGTGCTCTGGGCTTGGCCGTTGGCTACCTCACACTTGGCGCTTCTCAGATAGAAAAGAAACTTGCCCTCAGCAGATGGAACTGAGACCTTAGGTCCACCTCCACCCTCACGTGCCAAAGTGTGGGTGACACTGACAGAGGCAAATTGAGGCCCGAGGTGCAAAGAAAGCCACCGCCCATATCGGATGCCTTGGGAGGCTGCCCACCACTCAAGGGTTCCGGCGGAGGCTGAGCGGCTGCTTGGCGGGGAGGGTCTGGAGGTTCCCAGGTATGGTAGGCAGCCCCCAGAGACCCCCTCCACTTTGCAGTTCCCGGATGCCATGACTGAGTCTGGGCATCAGGAGGCCTTCCAAGGGCCCTCCTGGAACAGAGCAAAGGCAGGAATCACACTGGAAGAATGCGGTCCTGCCGCTTTCCACAGCGCAGCCAGAGGGCAAGCGTGGCCAGCCCAGCAGATGCCACAGGCTCCCACAGGAAGAGGCCTGCGCTTAAGAAACTGGCCCACGCAGGGGTGGGGGCCACAGGGCGGGGCGAGACTTTGAAGCCTTGCTGTGGGATGCACAGTAAGTGGGCTGGGGCGGGTGTAGACTGGAGCAGGAGCCAGCCTGTGGCCGCGTCCTCTGGGCCTTGGACTGAACGGGTCTCTTTGGTCAGCAAGGCACTGCCAAGGGCCCCACAGCACCTGACAGCCACATGGGGAAGGAAGGACAGCCTCTTAGGGTCTAGTGCTCTGAATTAGATGTTCATTCGATGGTCTCGAGAGGGATGTGAAGGTCGTGTAGTCCCAGCTCCAGCACCTGGCAGGGCCTGCTGCATAGGGGCATGTAGTAAAATGATGGGTGAGGAGTGGACTTTGTCCTGAAGGCGGATAACAATGATAGTAGTTCGCTTTTATCCTGCCCTACCCTGTGCGTGGCCCTGGCCAAGGAGCTTCAGCACAGGTCAGGCTCCTTGACCCCAGTAAAGCACCTGCTAGAACAGTAGTTCTCAACCTGTGGGTTGCAACCCACAAGAACTGTATTAAAGGGCCGTGGCACTAGGAAGGTTGAGAACCACTGTGCTAGAAGAAGCTGCTTAAGAGGTAGCACCTGGGCTAGGTTCTGGCTTGGACTCTGCAGTTCAGCCTCAAGCAGGCTGTTTTACCCTCTGAGACTTGGGTCCTCACCCACCTCTTGGCATGCTGGGGGCAGGGCAGGTGAGCTAATGCCCAGAAATCATTCAGTCCATTGAACCCCCGAAGTGCTCAGAAGACATTGTGGGGACAAGTGAGGTACCCAGGTAGCTACTGCACTTGGGTTGTCACTGGAGGCAGAAGAGAGAGAATGAGGACGTGTGTTCTGGCCTGAGGAGGAGGAAGAGAGAAGGCCCAGCTTGGGAGAGAGGAGAGGATGGAGGCAGGCCTTTTGCAGGAAGACATTAGAACAGACATAACTGGCGTTTATTGGGTACTTACCATGTGCTGGCTCCAAGCACTTTATGTTCATTTGCTCACTCAGTACTGACCATGACCTAGTGTAGGGCCCAGAGAGGGTAAGTGATTGCCCCAGGTCACACAGCAAGTGAGGAGCAGAGCCAGGACTGATCCCAGTTACTACCTGGGTCCAGAACCCACATCCTGACACTGAGGGGTGATACAGCGCTGATGATACCCTAGAGTTCGTTTAATTTCCCCAGTGCTTGGATCTCAACTTTCCTATCCCTAAAGTGTTACATTTGGAGTCTTGAACACCTCCTCAGACATAGAACTCACTATCTCACCAGACACCCTGTTTCACCTTGGCTCAGATATAAGGACAGCTGGACTCCCACATCCCTTGGCCCAGGACTCCTGGGCTGATCTGTTCATTCAGACAGTGGAATCATAAGTCTTTCAAAAAGCAAAACACATGGGACAAACTTGAACAGTACCAGAAGAGACCTTGAGACAGTAACATGAAGTTTGCCTGCAGGCTGGGCCGGGCCTGCAAAAGCTTACAGGATGGGAATCCTAGCACAGCAGGATCAGTCCTGGGAATTTTCTCTGTATTCTCAGTTCTCACAACTCACCTTCAAGATCCCCTGGACCGGGGACTGACCCCAGAGGACCAGTGGGAGCACCAGGGCTACCCCAAACATGCCCTCCTCTTGCCCTCCTTGGGGCCTTTGCCCACCACTTCCATCTACATAACAGTGTCCCTCATCCTTCACCCACTGACATCTGGATTACTCTTTTAACCAGTTTTCTCTTCTAGTTGGAAACTCTCCTGACCTCTCCCCTTATGCTATCTTGGGTAGGGCTGGGTGCCTTACAGACTGTGAGTTCTGCATCCCAGGGGCCTGAACCGAGTGCAGTGGTAACCTGGTTCTGTAACCTCTGGGGATTTGCTCATGAACACACAGGGACAAGCCCACAGACAGAGTCTGGGGTGTGTGCAATGTGTTTTCTAGAAACTTTAGTAACGACAGAAATGGCTGTCATCTCTCAAGAGAAAAACAGAAAAGCTTGGCGCCTGTGGCTCAACTGGCTAAGGCGCCAGCCATGTACACCTGAGCTGGCGGGTTCGAATCCAGCCTGGGCCCGCCAAACAACAATGACGGCTGCAACGAAAAAAATGGCCAGGCGTTGTGGCGGGCACCTGTAGTCCCAGCTACTTGGGAGGCAGAGGCAGGAGACTTGCTTGAGCCCAGGAATTGGAAGTTGCTGTGAGCTGTGATGCCACGGCATTCTACCTAGGGTGACAGCTTGAGGCTCTGTCTCAAAAAAAAAAAGAGAGAGAGAGAAACAGAAAAATTAGTTGTAAGGGTGGTGGGACTCTGGTTGATTTTACCCCTATTTTAAAACTCGGTGTTCTTTTTTCCTACACAGTCAATATTAAAGCACACGTGGCTGGCCTCTCGTCCGCTAGCTGCCTTAGTTGCCTCTCACGCTATTATCTCCCCTTTTGTTGTTCTTAGTTCTTCGCACACTCATGGGCCACAAAGCCAACATCTGCAGCCTGGACTTCCACCCATATGGCGAGTTCGTAGCCTCTGGTTCCCAAGACACGAACATCAAGGTGAGACACCACCCTGGACCTGCAGCAGGACTGGCCCCGCCCTCGTGTGCTGGGTGCTAGCTGAGGCCTTGGCTGCCTGACGGGTGGGCTCCTCTGGGGGCATCTTCCCTGGGGCGTCTTCCTAGCTATACCTACACTCTCCTAGGGAAGGCAGACATGTAGGCACTGGCCAGACATTTCTGCTCAGACCACTTGGCTTTAGTGGGTTGTTTCCACCCTTCTGTCATTGTAGGGTGTACTGAGCACCCCTCTCTGCTCGTGGCTGCACCTGGCCCTCTGGCCATGAGAATTCTCTGGCTCCAGAATTTGGCCATGCCCTCTCCTGACTCTACCCTTTTGTCTCTCTCCTCCACAGCTCTGGGACATCAGAAGGAAAGGCTGTGTCTTCCGATACAGAGTAAGGACAGCACCCTCTTTCGGTTACCCTGTGGGTACCTCGCATACTCTGGGCAGGGCATGGTGCCCAGACCCTGGCAGGGGGTGGAGGGGATTGCTGTCTGACATGGGTGAGAACATGAAACGTGGATTGTGAAGGAGCAGGAGTGCCATGGGTGGCCCACCTAGACCCTTTGGCTTTCCATGAATCTCCAGAGCCATGTTTATCAGGTGTCACTAGGTGAAGGGGTTCCTGTTTGTGTCAGTTTTGGAAGGATTTTGTTTAACAAAGTTACTATTGGAGATTTTCAGAGCCTTTTTTTTTTCTGAGACACAGTCTTAAGCTGTCACCCTGGGTAGAGTGCTGTGGCGTTACAGCTTACAGCAACGTCAAACTCTTGGGCTTAAGCGATTCTCTTGCCTAGCCTCTTAAGTAGCTGGGACTACAGGCACCCGCCACAATGCTTAGCTATTTTTTGGTTATAGTTGTCATTGTTGTTTGGCAGGCCTGGGCTAGATTCGAACCCCCCAGCCACTGAGCTACAAGCGCCAAGCCGATTTTCAGAGCCTTTAATAGCAAAAGGAGACATTTAACACTCCCAAAAGGGGGCATAAAATACAGTTTCCCAAATGACATGACCACACAGTCTTGATGTCCTGGCGTGTCCTTCAGGCCTGGGAGTCCATGGCCACACATGGAGCAATGTCCTTCAAAGTGACTTCTCTTGAATGTGGCCATCTGTCCGCTCTGTGCCTAGTCACCAGGAAGGCACTGTGTGTTGGGAGCAGGGATGGAGTGAGGAACCGGGGCCCCTAGGTGACCTCAGTGCTTTGTCCTCCCTCCTCAGGGCCATAGCCAGGCCGTGCGGTGTCTCCGGTTCAGCCCTGATGGGAAGTGGTTGGCGTCAGCTGCAGATGACCACACAGTGAAGGTTGGGCCCCCTGACCATCCCCCAGGCCCAAGGGCTGGGAATGGGGGTCTGCTGACCACACCTAGGCTGGGTCCTTGCCTCCCTCCTGAGTGGGCTCACGTGTCCCCAGCCTGTCCAGAGTGGATGGTGGTTTGTGAATAGAGCTTGGGCTGCATTAGAGGGAGAGCAGGCAGCCAAGGTACCCAGCCTGGCCCTGACCTCCACCCCCTGCCCTCAGCTCTGGGATCTAACTGCTGGCAAGATGATGTCTGAGTTCCCTGGTCACACGGGGCCTGTCAATGTGGTGGAGTTTCACCCCAATGAGTACCTCCTGGCTTCTGGTAGTTCTGACAGGTGAGGAGGAGGAGCAGGGCTCTGGCCCATGAATGCCATCCCTCCCCATCTCTGTCCTCTGTGCGTGTCTCCCTCCCTGGTCTGTCTCTGCCTTGATCCTCTGTGGACCAACTAGCTTTCAGCCAAGCCAGGACCACCCTGGTGTTATCTTTTCCTCAGCTCTGGTTCCCTGGCCCCAGTGTCCTGGGTCTGGGCCTTCATAGACAGGTAGGGACCCAGGGTGGCTGGTAGTGCCACCTGGGAGTGCTGGGAGGCTGATGACTGTTGGGGGCTAGCCTATGCAGGTCAGCCTAGAGCTGATTTCATCCTGCCACCTGCTAAATCAGGGCCAGCCCCTGCCCTAGACATTGTTCCTGATGGCCTTGGCTCTGGGGGGAGAGGTTTCTGGAAAGAGGTTGAATTCCCAAACCACAGGCCTGTGTGGAAGCCAAGTTAGGGGACTGACTTCATGATACAACGTGGCTACCTTTGTAGGACGATTCGTTTCTGGGATCTGGAGAAATTCCAGGTGGTGAGCTGCATTGAAGGGGAGCCGGGACCCGTCAGGTATGTAGGTGGCTGAGCTGGTAGGCCCAGCCCTTTTCCTGGACAGCAGGATGTGGGCGTGGTTGGGCTTCCAGTCTCTGCTTCTCTCCCTCCCTGTCTCGGGCTCTCCGGGCGGAGGCTGGGCTGGGTGCCACCAGACCCATGGCCACCTCTTACCTGGCCCAGGAGCGTCCTCTTCAACCCCGACGGCTGTTGCCTGTACAGCGGTTGCCAGGACTCACTACGTGTCTACGGCTGGGAGCCCGAGCGCTGCTTTGATGTGGTCCTCGTCAACTGGGGCAAAGTGGCCGACCTGGCCATCTGCAATGACCAGCTGGTGAGAGAGCCACGGCACCCACTGGCCACCTTCCACTTGGCCACCTGCCTGCATCCATCCCATGTCCCCTGACTCCCCCTGCTGGGATTTGGCTCCTTTGGCCCCCAAGCACAGCCCCAGCTCTGCCACTTCCTACAGATAGGCGTGGCCTTCTCCCAGAGCAACGTATCCTCTTATGTGGTGGATCTGACAAGGGTCACCAGGACAGGCACAGTGTCCCAGGACCCTGTGCAGGACAACCAGCTCCTGGCACAGCCACCACCCAACCCCAGCGCCCCCCTCCGGCGTATCTACGAGCGGCCCAGCACAACCTGCAGCAAGCCTCAGAGGTGGGGCACAGGGGGCCCTTAGAGGGCAGGGGTGTACAGGAGTGGGCCCACCACTGGGGTCCCAGCCCAGGTCCTCACGGGGGCCCTGCACCCCAGGGTGAAGCACAACTCAGAGAGTGAGCGCCGCAGCCCCAGCAGTGAAGACGACCGGGATGAGCGGGAGTCGCGGGCAGAGATCCAGAACGCCGAGGACTACAATGAGATCTTCCAGCCCAAGAACAGCATCAGTGAGGCTGGCTCTCCCACTCCCTCAGCCCAGTGTCCCCATCTGTGAAACGGAGGTGGAGGCTTCTTTCCGGAGATGTGGCTCCATGTCCCTTTAGAGCTTCATCTCTGACCCACACTGGGGCCCAGACCCTCTGTTCTTGAGCTCCTGTGGGACTGAGGGAGGAACCTGGGTGCTCTCCAGTAGAGCCCTGGCTGCTGCTAAGTGCCCCAACCCTGCCCTGAGCAAGGGGGGAAGGCCTGCGGGGCAGCGAGCTGGGAAAGACATGGCCAAGGGTTCATGGGGCCTGGAACAGGGTCAGGGTTCTGCAGCTATGTGCCTGGGCGCCCCCCAATTCCCCACATTCAGACGGAGCCCTGGGTCCATCAGCCCAGCCAAAAGCCTCACACAAGGAGTCCACTTTACTTCTGCAGGTCGGACGCCACCTCGGAGAAGTGACCCCTTCCCAGCACCCCCAGAGGACGGTGAGTTGGGGAACTTGGCCTCCCAGGTTCTGTCCTCACCTGACAAGACTCTCTCTCTCATGGCACCATCTCCAGCCTCTCCTGCTGGAGTTTCTCCCTCCTCCTGTCTAAAAGGACCTACTAGGTGCTGGGCCCCATGCAAGGTCCTGGTGACTGAGCATGAGCAAGGCAGGCAGGTGGTCCCCTCAGGAGCCACACAGATGATCTGCCAGGGTTGGGGGATGTGTGCTGCAGGGGACTATAGGGGGAAGGCCTATAGGTGCCTGCTGTAGATCGAGGGCAGGGCAATGAGGCTTCACGTCAACCAAGGCCTCCCAGGCAAGGAGAGGGGAAGGAGGGCCCCAGATGGGAAGGGAGCTGATAGGAGGGATGGGGACCTGGGGACGGAACTGGAGGGAGGCCAGGCCCACAAGACCCTAGCAGGGGGTTTAGGATTTAAAGAGGGAGCAAACCTCTGCTTTATGACTAGAGAAGGGAAAAGATTGGAGCACCCTTGTCCTACAAACAGAGAGGGAGACAGGCCTATTAGTCCCTTCCCCTGGCTTCCTGCTCCATCTCCACAATCACAGAAGCCTCAGTCCCCTAGCCCTGCCACATTCTGGCTGGCCCCTGCTCCTGACCTGACCAGTGACCTTTTTGTTTTGCCTCCAGACATAGCCACAGTCAAGGAGACTACAAAGCCCAGCCCAGCCATGGATGTACAGTTCTCAATGCCAAATGTATGTCTGGTGGAGTGGGCATGGTGTGGGGCTCTCAGAGGGGATGGAATTAGGGGACCCTCATGTTGGAAGGCAGAGGAAGCCTCAGGCTGACTGCTGGGCTTTGGACCTCTTCAGCTTGATGCCCCACCTGGGCCCCCAATTGTCACTTCCACACCTACATCCAAGGCTGAGCCAGCCATCATCCCTGCGACCCGGAATGAGCCTATTGGGCTGAAGGCCTCCGACTTCCTGCCTGTAAGTGGGGGCCCAGCCCATGGGGTGGAGTGGAGGCCCATGGGTGAGGGCAGAACTTTGCTGGCTCCCGTGCCAGCATCTGGGCACCTGTCCCTCACAGGCTGTGAAGGTCCCCCAGCAGGCGGAGCTGGTGGATGAGGATGCCATGTCACAGATCCGCAAAGGCCATGACACCATGTGTGTGGTCCTCACTAGCCGCCACAAGAACCTGGACACTGTGAGGGCCGTGTGGACCACAGGTGACATCAAGGCAAGTGCTCACCCCACACACCAGCGGCAGCCCCTGTTGTCACACAACTTCTTTTCCATCATTATGATCACAAGCTACTTTTATTGAGCACCTTCTTGCAGGCCGGACTTGTACTCATTTTATTAGGTGCAGTCTTGTTAATGCGCACACCAAATGATACCAGACCCCCACACCCACACCCACCCGGGCCACGCTGCCCCCGCCCCCTGACAGGGCTCTGTTTGCACAGACATCAGTGGACTCCGCCGTGGCCATCAATGACCTGTCGGTGGTGGTGGACCTCCTGAACATCGTCAACCAGAAAGCGTAAGTGGCCACAGAGGCCAAGTGGGGTGGGGAGGGGGGTTAGGCGGGGGCTGACGGAACTGTGTCCCGGCCCGCCCAGCTCGCTGTGGAAACTGGACCTGTGCACCACGGTGCTGCCACAGATTGAGAAGCTGCTGCAGAGCAAGTATGAGAGGTACGTATGGGAGGTGGCGTGCTGCTGCAGAGGCAGGGGAGAAGCAAGCCTTCTCCAGGGCCCACAGGGCCTGTGAGGGGCTGTGAAGTGCTGCTGCCCCTTCCCTGGTCCGGAGGGGTCAAGGCGGGAACAAGCCTGTGTGTGTGCATGCCTGTAGCTGCCTCTGTCTTTCTTTGTCCCCCTCTTGCCCATCTGTCTGTCTGTGGCTCTTGGTCAGTCTGTGACTTTGTCCATCTCCATCCGTCTGCCCCTGAAGCTACGTCCAGACAGGCTGCACCTCCCTGAAGCTGATCCTACAGCGGTTTCTGCCCCTGATCACTGACATCCTGGCAGCGCCACCCTCTGTGGGTGTGGATATCAGTCGAGAGGAGAGGTGAGGAACGGGGGTAAGGTGGCGTGTGTCTGGGGTAGGAGTGCCATGACAGGCAAGGGGACATAGGCCTGGGCCTCGCTTGTTGACAGCCATGTGGAACAGCTCATAGAGGGGGTCACTTGTGTCTGCAGGCATAGCTGGAGCTGGGTTCCTTCATGGCCTGGCTGTGCTCCCAATCCCTGACACGGTGGGTCCTGTGTTCTGGGCCACCGCCTTCCCTTGGGAGGGGGTGTTGGGGTGGTTAGGACAGCAGGGCCCAGAGTCGACTGGGGGGTCATGGTGCCAGCTGACCCCCTCAGGCACTGTTTCTCTCCCACAGGCTGCACAAGTGCCGGCTCTGCTACAAGCAGCTCAAGAGCATCAGTGGCCTCGTCAAGAGCAAGTCCGGCCTGAGCGGCCGCCATGGCAGTGCCTTTCGTGAGCTGCACCTGCTCATGGCCAGTCTGGACTGAGGAACTCAGCAGGTGGGCACCTGGCAGCCCACAGGGCCTGGCCTCAGCCCCAACTCTCGTTCCTTGTACGCCACCGGCCCTGAGCCTCTGCCTGGGCCCTGCTGCTGCCCCCGGTGGCTGCGCTGGCCCACTGGCCACCTCCACAGCCCTGGAACTCTGAGACAATGTTCTCTCCAGCTTTGCCCAACTCTTGCTTCTCTTGGGACAGTGAACTGAGCCATGGGGCTGCTGCTGTAATTTATAAGGCGAATTTTATTAAATTTGTAACTAGTCCTTGGTTTCCTTTTGGGGAACATTATCCTCTGGCCATGAGACTCTCCCAGGCCCAGAAGTCCCTGCCCTAGGCTCTTCTGAGATGAGACATGAGACACTGTCTGAGGACATCTTCCCCCCCGAGGCCCTGTGGGCTGTGTGCCCAGCAGGGGGCAGCAAAGTGCAAGAGCTGTCAGGATGGGCCAGTCCTGCCCAACTGGGCAGGAGAGGGAGACAGAAGTCATCCTCAATGGCTGGGAGAAACAGGTGAGGGGCGGGCCCCACCAGCCCATCCCCACCTCATCCCAGCCATTGGATACTCTGGGACTCCCGGGATACTCTGGACTCCTGCAAGGCTGGCAGAAACCCATACCCAACAGCTGTAACCACAGGATGCAGACCCCAGCCATGCATGCTGGCTCAGAGCTCAACACCCTTCCAGTCCCCCAGTGCTACCAAGGGCAGGGCTGAAAGGATAGCTGGCACCTCCTCTGAACAGTTTCCTTTTCTCTCCTTGCCGTAGTGGGTCCCCTGCCCTAGCTGAGGAAGGTTAGCCCCAGTCAGGGAGTTAAGACCCACTGAGCCCCTCCACAGGTTCCCATAAGGCTGAGACCAGATACAGGCCAGTCCAACCCCACAGTGGGTGAGGAGGGCTGCAGTGGTCAGGGTCCTCCAGGCCCTGGGAGGAAGGTAGGGCTCATTTTGGGCCAGGGCAGAGGATGGTGATGGTGCCAGACAGCAGGGCTGGAAGCCCAGCCACGGTTTTGTCCAGGCTTTGAGGCTGTGATGCTCTCTTGAGCCTTAGTTTTCCATCTATAACCTGGAAGTGATACCACCATTGGCTGGGTCAGTTACTGTGGGGACATAGGTAACTGACCGTGACAACAAAAGTTACCCAGGGTTGGCAGCAGTGCTGGCTCCCCGTCCGGGGTTCCGGTCACGTGCTGGTGACCTAGTCACCAGGTCTGCATGTTGACTAGCTGGCAGTGCAAGTCCACAGGCCATGCCAATTTCCTGCCCCCCATGGTTGGAGTGAACAGGACTCACAGACTCAGACTATACTTGTGTAAAAAGGCTTTTATTTTAATGAGTAAAAATGGCTAAGTTTTCAAAAGTTCTTAAATAGGATTTGAGAGGGAGGAAACTGTCAAGAGGCCAGTGATCAAGGAGAACCTGGTGCCCAGCAGAGGAGGCCACAGAACCCTGCCCACTGGCCTCCTGCCAGCCATAAATACAGCTCAGCCCGTGCAGGAGGGCCATGCTCTATGTACACCTAGGAACACTATGTACACACCCAGCTGTGGGATCCCCTCCTTGGGGGACAGTGGCGGACAGGACTGCCCTTGGTGCCACCAACATGCCCATGGCTCCTGTGCCTGCCTAGAGGCTCCTCAGTCCACCCTAAGGAAAGTGTCCAGCCATGCCAGCTGGGTGGAGGGGAGTTGGGCCAGCAGGGTGCCCGGGCGAGAGGCCCATTTCCCACACACTCCTGCCCCCCAACCTGAGGGCCCAGCTTTCTGGTGGTCCAGGCCTGCCCTTCCAGCCCACGCCATTTGCACCAGAGCCACAGCCGAGAGCCACTGTTTCCTTCTGAACGTGTTTCTCATCTGAGGGCAGACAGGACAGAGGAGGAGCCTCCACCATGGCCCCCACCTCTCGGGGTCCTGGCGCTGCAAGAGGAGCGGACCAGCAGGCCTCAGGGAGCAGCTCCTGACCCATAGGCAGGCTCATCCATCACACAGCCACCGGCCTTGACTTCCCTGCAGGAGCAGTGGGATCATCAGCCTCTTGTCCCCTTACTTGTGGGTGGCAGCGTACAGCAGGTGCTGCTGAGAGCAGGGAGCCCAGCAGAAGCACAGACAAGCAGGCAGCGAAAGGACGGCCCCAGCCCTGAGCAGCTGAACTCCCCAGCACAGCCCTACAACACACTGCGGGCAGGCGGGTGGGTGGGTGGGCGGGCAGCCCTGGGCCGCTGGCCCCACACTCACCTAGAGACTCTGCAGCCCTAGCCGTCAGGCTGAAATCAAAGTGACAGGTGTCTCACTGGTAGGCTTGCCTCGGGCCAGGACCCCATAGGAGTCTGCTGCCCATACCCCTTTGGATTCTGGGACTAGCCAGGCCCTTCCATGAATAGCACCAAACAGAAACTGGAGCCCTGGATTCTAGTCCTGTGGGGGCTCCCTCCTCATCAGGGACATGGGCTGGCCTGGGGCAGAGGAACACCAGACCTGCTCTGGAATGGTGATACCACAAGCCAGCTCACCCTCAGAAAATTGGGTGGCCTTGAATCAGCAGCCCTAGCTAGGAGGGTGGGCTCTTCCTCATACTCTCCCCTCTCCAGGGGCTTTAGATATCCCATCTGTAAAGTGGACACAGCACTGTGCCCTACTTCCCAGGGGTAGGGGAGATTGTAAAACAAGTTACTGGAGAAGTTATATGAAGTTAAAAAAAAAGAAAAGAAAAAGGCCGTCCAGGTAAGGCAACCTGGTTACCCTGTGGGGAGGCTCCCCCACCCACCAGGCCCACTCCCTCCAGGCTCACCAGAGGGCTGCAGCTTTCTACGGATGGAGCCAGGACGGCTTGTGGGCCCAGAGCTGGGGGCCGAATGGGCTCGTGCTGAAGGCTGTGGCGTCTGGCAAGCTGGCTCCCACTG
>CAUYON010011484.1:0-21893 GCA_963573935.1 Arctocebus calabarensis
CTGGGACTACAGGCGCCCGCCACAACGCCTGGCCATTTTTTGGTTGCAGCCGTCATTGTTGTTTGGCGGGCCTGGGCTGGATTCGAACCCGCCAGCTCAGGTGTACGTGGCTGGCGCCTTAGCCCACTGAGCCACAGGCGCCAAGCCCATTTATTTCTTGTATACATCCTTGAAACTCCATTTGAACTTGACAGCATGCCAAATCTCATGTAGAGTGACTGGGACAGCTGGGTTCCCACACAGCAGGGGACAGCAGGGCTAGGTGAAGTGACCTGGTTTGCACGTCCATTTTTCTTGGGAAATTTTTGTGCTTTGCGTTCTCCAGAACCACCAGAGCAGGAAGCTGGGCGATAAAGGCCTGGGATGGCAGGAGTAGGTGGTGGAAGTCCTGCTCCTGATGAAGGGCTGGAAGCTCAATCAAGGAAGCAGGATAGAAAAGGAACCAGGAGAGGCACAATGTATTTGCATGGAAAGAAAAGCGGCTGGGGGTGAAAGACCAGGCTGTGTGCGCACAGAATGTGTGAGGGGGACATCCAGAGAGAGGGGCTGCCAGTTTGAAGGCAGGGTGGGTAAGCACCTCAGTGCTCTCCGACCTCCTCCCGTCCATCTTCCTCCTCCTGTCCTACTCTACCCACCCCCGTGTCAATGAGTGCTGTCATTGCACTCCCTTCCACTGGATTTGCTGTGCAGATGTTTACTTTCGGGTAAAAAGCATTTCAGTGCTTTCAAGGCAAGTCTATGTCCCTTGTGGCCTATAGCGAGGAATGTCGCTCCTCCGCTGAGTAGTGTTCACGTGGAGGCCACAGCAGAGGTTCTCACTGTGAGCCTTCAGCCTCAGCTCATCTCTTTCCTGTTAGAGCTGGAGGTTCTCAGAGTTTCTCTATTCACTTGGATGATTATTTCCTTTGCTGCAGAAACTTTTTAGTTTAATTAAGTCCAAATTATTATTAGTATTTTATTTTTGCAGTTTTTTTGGCTAGGGCCAGGTTTGAACCCGTCACCTCTGGTATATGAGGCCTACACCTGGAGCCACAGGCGCCACCCTCAAGTCCAAATTATTTCTTTTTATTGCTGCTATGTTTGCCTTTTGGGTCTTAGTCATAAATTCTTTGTCAAGGTCAACGTCTAAAAGAATTTCTCTTATGTTGTCTTCTAGAATTTTTATGGTTTCATGCCTTACGTTTAAGTGTTGAAATCATCTTGAATTAATTTTTGTATATGGCAAGAGATAGGGGTCCTGTTTTATTCTTCTATACGTGGCTACCCAATTCTCCCCACCACCAACATTTATTCAATAGGGTTTCCTTCCCCCATTATATGTCGTCTGCTTCGTACAAGATCACTTGGTTGTAGATGGATGGTAAGACAAAGATATCCATTATGCAAAATTTTCCCCCCCTTTGGCACCTTTTGGGCACCTAATGGAGTTAGTGTGTGGTGCAGAAACAATGAAATCCTCCTTTGATGACCTCTCCAGTCCCAGCCCTCATGTGCTGTTGGGATATTTATTGTATTTGGTAGATGTCTGTGTGTTTTTAGTAAGTACCAGCCATTGTTAGGAAATAATTATTGTGAGATTGTGAATTATGTATTTGGTCTTTGTCCCCTTTTCCTGACATGCAGCTCCTAATCTCCAGAGTGATGGTAAGTGTCTTTTTTTTTTTTGAGGCACAGTCTCACTTTGTCTCCCTTGGTAGTGTCATAGCTCACAGCAACCTCAAACTCCCGAGCTCAAGTGATCCTCTTGCCTCAGCCTCCTGAGTATCTAGGACTACAGGCCCCTGCCACCATGCCCAGCTATTTTTAGAGAGGGGTCTCGCTCTTGCTCAGGCTCATCTGTGTGCTTATTAGATGACTGGTTGTTGGCTGGGGGCCTCTAGATAGCCTCAGGATGAGGGCTGGTTGCTGTAATTAGGGGACTGTCTGCCCCACCCCTCAGCCCTTGGAGAGAGGAGCCGGGCTGAAGCTTGAGCTGATCCCCAATGTCAAATAAGTTCATCAATCATGCCTACTTAATGAGGTCTTCATAAGGATCCAGAAGGGCAGGGTTTGGATGAGCTTCTAGATGGTTCAACATATGGAGGAGGAACCTACGGAGCATGCACCCAGGGAGCCCATGTCCGCCTCAGTGATCCCTTCCATCTGGCTGTTCATTGATTTCCAGACCAATAAACCAATAAATGTAAGTAAAGTGTTTCCCTGAGTTCCGTGAGCTGCTGTAGCAAATAAATCAAATCCAAGGGGGAGTCTTGGAAACCCCATTTATAGCCAGTAGGTCAGAAGAACACATGTGCTTGTGATTGGCATCTGAAGGCGGAGGCAGGCTGTGGGATCCGATAGAGGATGCGTGGCTGATGTCTGCTGGAGAACTGAGACATCCCAAGTACTTGTTGGTGACCAGAGGTGAAGTATTCTGTGTTGACTATAACAGAGAAGGAAAAGCACTTTGATTTTTTCCTATATATCTTAGAGACATTTAAGTTGTTCTGTGTACATAGGTCTCTCAGATCTGAGAGACCGGCCATTAAAACAGTGACATTAATAAACAGGAATAGTAAAGTGTACCAGTTGATTTTATTTCTCAGATATTGATACTTGCTGAAAAGAATAGTTAGATCCCCCAAATCCTAAGTTTTAGGTAGTTCAAATTTACACTTTACATAGATTTGGAGTATGTCTTGAACTTGAATGTGTTTTGAAATTGCCTTGAGATACATGTAGCACAGATGTCCTATATAATAATTTCTTTGCTTACATTTTCCTGACATCGTCCAATTTTCTCTTGGCATTGAGAAGTAAAAACTGAAAAGGAGCAGATCAGAACACTCAAGACCAAAGTGTAGCAAAAGCAGTGATGTTTATTTTTGACACTGGGTGCAAGTGGGCTAAGATCTGAAGGGTATCAGCAGGGTTGAGGGAGGGAAGCTGATCTTTTAGAGCTGGCTGAGGGGCAGCTGATTTCTATGAAGGACACCAAACGTTTGATCTCCTCGGGGCATCCAAATGTTATTATTGGCTCTCTCCTGGTGGGCTCTTCTTATCAGAGTGTCAGAGGCTGGCAGTGTCAGCATATTTCTTACGGGTGGGTCTGTGACTGGCCAGTGCAAGGACATGACGAGCTTGCAGCACATCTCTCTTCTGAGTTGTGTCCACCCGTGACAGAGTCTCACAGGATGGCTTTTCAGTTCAAGATGGGATTAGCTTGACCAACCTAACAGGCTTCATCCGTAACTTTCATAAGAGATTATTAATAATATACCTTACTTCATGTTTCTTCCACTTTATGAATCTCTTACTTAAAAAAATATAAGTATATAATCAACCAGGCACAGTGGCTCAGCCTATAATCTCTTTGTGCTTTGGAAGGCTGAATCAGGAGGATCCTGTGAGCCCAGGAGTTTGAGGCTGTAGGGAGTCATGACGGCAGCACTGCCCTCCAGCCTGGGAGACAGAGTGAGACCATGTCTCCAAAAAATGTATTTGTATATAAAATTAAATCCACAATTATACTATTCACAATTAATTCCGCAACATAATGGATTCTTGCTTTTTGCTCTGCTTTATCCTTCATGCATACCACTTCTGTGAATTCTTATTTTATTTCCCCTGCATATAGAGGCCGTCTCTGAGTTACAAACACCTGACTGATGTAGGATTCGAATTTACAAACGAGGGAGGCCATTACAGGTAATAGATAAAGGTACCTGTTCCAACTTACATACAAATTCAATTTAAGAACAAACCTACAGAACCCATCTTGTTTATAACCCAGGGACTCCAGTCATCTGCTCTCTCTCTCTCTCTCTCTCTCTCTTCTTTTAATGGAGTACTTTAAACCTCTGAAGTTCCAGCAGGCATGCCGAGGAGTGTGTCGGTGTATGCACGTGCACGTGTGGGTGTTTCAGGTTTTCCTTTCAGATCTTGATAGTTCCTTTGCATGTGAAGGCAAGCCAGAGAGATTTTCTTGTGTTTGGTTGTTCCTTCAATTATCTGTGCAACCCCCATGGTCTCCATTCCTTCCTTGTAGAACTTGTGTCAGTGTTTGTTACCTTGGGCTTTCCTTCTATAGCTCTTTATTTTTTATCCTCCTAAGAGAAGGTGTCGGCCTTTTGTCCTCTTTAAGAGAAAGACCTCAGCTTGATTTCTCTGCTCACAGCTTCTTATTCATCCATGCCCACAGTGCCATTGACTTCTTCCTACTTGATAGTTCTACAATCTAGGAAAGTTATTTAACGTCTCCATGCCTCAAGTTGTGTCATCTGTGAAGTGCAGGTAATAATAATATCTTTCTCAAAAAGGTTGTTTTGAAGCATAAACAAATTAAACTTCTCAGTCACTGAGAACAGAACAAAGTGCGTATTTGTAGGGATAGGAAAAAATGTTTGGGCTTTCTCTCTCATGGCCTTGCTAGAAGGTGCCTTATGCTCCTGGATAGTCACAGCTGTGCACAGGGAAGTCAGGCTATGGAACTGCTGCTTGCATGTTGCCACTTCTGTTCCCCTGCTATAGGGGTGCATTGGACCTTTCCCTTGGCTGGATTGTGGCTCGAAGTTTGTGATGTGTACCTGAGCTCCCTGGTTGCCAGGCCTGGGGCAGCCTTACCACCCTTGCTCCTTCTGCTGCTGTGTGAACTAGTAAAGCACATCACACCTGCCCTCCTTGCCTGAGTCTCCCTCCTGTCAGCCGAATTAAACACTGGCATTACAATATTCAACAAAGGTTTTAGTAATTATTACTTTAACTATCTTTCTGTTCAGATTTTTATTTTGGCAATCATATTTGGTATCTGCTTCTTTTTCATAGCAGCCTGTTCCTGTTGGATGGGTGCAATCACTTCTCAAGAATTATGCCAAATTTTAAATAATCTTCTCTTTCCTTTATTAAATATAGAAGCTAAAGCTACAAATGTCTACGGCGGTTCTCAACCTGTGGGTCGGGACCCTTTTGTAACAATGAAAATACATCACTGCATTAGGATGGTAGAGAACAATGAAAATACATCGCTGCATTGGTCTTGAAGAAAATGAAGGAGAGGCCTTTATTACCTCATAGTAGGCAATAATTTAATATATTGGATACCAAAAGGACAAATGATTGAGGGAAAAAAACTGGTAAAGTATACCACCAGAACTTAAAACTTTTACTATTTGAAACATTCTATCAGGTAAATGAAAAGGCAGGCCAGGAAGCTCAGTTGCTGGCTCAGCTCCTACTCACAATACAGATGGACTTATATCATGACCACATAAAATGTTTTCATGATGTGGCAATAATAACTTGACAAATAAATCAGTTCACCTAAAGTGTCAGGTCTCACTGGGGCCAGCACAACCATATTCAATTATGTGTTGAGAACACACAGAGAATGCCAGGCTAAGGAAAGGGCGAGAGGGTAGAACAGGTACCCACAGAGAACAATAGACCACATGGCTCCAGAGTCAATGGCAGCATCAGCCTCTAACACTGGCTCATTTTCATTTTCTAGGTCAGACTCCATAAGCCCTAGCCATAACTTGTGTCTGAAAGATGCCTCTTCATTCTTTCAGTAAACCTGCTTGAATTTAAGCTTTCTAGAGTTTATTTCTCCTTCATCATAAACAAAAATCTTCAATGAGCTATGAGCACAGCCATCAGCCCATGCTTGTTACCATCCTTCCTACTATCTTCCCTGTAAGTTGAGGAGGAGGTACTGGGTCATCTCCCAGTCCTCACCCTGGACATTCTGGGCTATTTCAGATAAGAGGCTCTCAGGTTGCTGTACTCACAAACACGGAACCAACTATATGACCATCTGCTTAGTGCCCAGATATTTGCTCACTTGATACATAAAGGGAGGAGACAGACAGCAAACTTGCATATCATGATTGTGTCATCTTAAAAATGAAGCAAAGGCAAGACTGTGCAATAAAACCATTAAATTGATTGATTTTAATCCTAACCCAATGAAGGATCCCCACAAAATTCCTATCTAGAGAATGTTTAGGAAATTGTTGAGCAAAGGACATTGTCATTCAAAGAGATATGGAGAAAGCTTCTCAGCTAAGCATACAGTCTACATTACAGAGGAAAGTAAACAAAGAGCCCATCTTTGCCCCAGGAAAACCACTGGTGGCAGCTTCCAAAAACCTGTCTGTATTGGACTCCACACCTTGACCCACAAACTCAAATGTGATACCAACTGGCTGGTTCTTGGCATTAATACTGTACTCCTAACTATTAAATTTACTAAAGCCTATGTTTCTCCAGATGTATCTTAAAGGCTAACAAGAAAGAACAAAGAATTTATTTGCCTGCCCCATGGGCACAGGTGTTGTAATTCACCAATGAGACATTTCCCTCCCAGAGAGCCTGGGGCTTCCTATGCCCTGTCAGTTGAGTATCTATGGCAGGAGCTCATGCTGGTCTTAGGATTCCTTTCACAATTAACCTTCCTCCTAAAGCCCAAGATCATGGTGAGCACAAGGTTATTGAGGTGAAGGAGGCCTGATTCCTGACCTGAAGTAGCTTAGTGATTTAGGAAAACAGAAACTTTAAGTACCAGTGGGGAGTACGTGAGCGCGAGCAGAGGCATCTCCACCATCACAGAGTAGAATTAAGGAAACATTTCCAAAAACAAGTTGTGAACCCAGCCAAGCTGGGTTGCTAAGGCAAGCTCCCGGGAGACAGAGACCAGAACTGCATTGTTCAACTTCTCACTTCCTGTCCCTTTCCCTCCACACCCATACCCACACACCCAGACCTTTGTGCTCAATCACATTTAATATTCACTGAATTAATTGATTAAAAATGAATAAACATACCCAAACAAGGAAAGAGGAGAAAGATGTAGCAGGGAGAAGAATGCCATGAAGAAAGGCAGGGAGGCGTGACCTTGTGTGGGGAGTTGCAGGAAATGCCAACATGCATGTGGGTGTAGACGGAGCATAAATTTGAGTGGCTGGAGCATGAGAGCAGGAAGTGAAGAACTGGGGCGGGGGCTGAGGCTTGCAAAGGTCTTCCTGCCTTGTTGAAGTTTGGGTGAAGGTGGGGCTCAAATGGAATATTTTTGCAACAGCATCCAGTTTGCATTACCAAAAGAATACTCTCCTGAAGCATATACTTAATGTTTCTAAGTCTCAGTCAAATCAGCATCAGGTCTTAGAACATTTTAACTTCATTCCAAACTCTCCCCAATCTCAGCTGTTCCTGTCTGGTATTTTAGTTCCTGTTTGTATTAAAAATAAAACGAAGTTACTATTACTTTCATTCTAAACATTATTATAATTTTTCAATACAGCCAACATATTTCCTTATTGTAACACATTCTTTTCTTCTGGAATCATTTTAATTTTTGCCAAATGATATGCTTAATTTCAGTAAGTCTATGGATAACAACCTTTCTAAGGTTGTTCTAAGTCTAACCCTTAATGACTGGGTGGCTGGGTACACAATTCCAGGTTGAAGGTTGTTTTGCTTTGCACTTTAAACATAATATTCTAAAGTCATCTTGTTTCCATTTTATTTCTCTCCTCTGAGGCCATTCTGATTCTTGTTATTTCATAGGTAATCACTGCTGATTTGTGGCTTCTAGGGTTCTTGCTTTGCTTCTAAATATCATGTATGGTGTGTCTATATGTATAATTTTTATTTTACTAATCCTATTCAGTATTCAGTGAACCTTTTCAATTCAGGTATTTCTCCGGTCCCTTTTATTCTTATATCCAAAAGATTTTTGTAGATTCTATCAGTGCTCCACTTGGAACTAATCAATGGGAGAGTCTGGTCAGAGACATCTTGAAGTCCTAGAAACATCTGATTCTCTTGTCTGTTTTCTTACTCTCTCTTCTCTCAAGTCTTAAAATCTTTACAAAGTGCCATCAAGAGAGCAGAGTGAGGTTGGGGCATGGCATAGGGGCAGAGGGAATCTGCCTAATCATATATTTTGTCAAAACTTTTCTGTCTGGTACCTGGACCAGGTCTTTTGGACTTAATATCTTTGTTTTTGCTCATGCCACAAAGCAATGAGTCCAAGTTGTAGTTGTGTCCCATACCCAGGAGGGGCGCCATATACCCTTACATTGTGCCTGTTAGGTGAGAGCACACCAATCCTCCCTTTCCCCTAACCTCCTCCCCCCACTCCCAACTTGAGTTTAATTGTGTTTTTCTCTTTTGTGGATATGTATTTGTTCATCTGCTGGTTTCATATTAGTATTGAGTACATTGGATACTTGCTTTTCCCTTTTTGTGATACTTTATTAAGTATAGTGGTCTCCATCTCTATCCAGGTTAAAACAAAAGTTATAAAAGTCTCATTTTTTATGGCTGAATAGTATTCTATGGTATACATATGCCACAGTTTATTAATCCACTCATGGGTTGATGGGCACTTGGGTTGATTCCACATCTTGGCAATTGTTAATTGGGCTTTGTTAAACATTCTAGTGCAAATGTCCTTACCGTAAAATGATTTTTATTCTTCTGGGTAGATACCTAGTAATAGGATTGCAGGATCAAATGGAAGATCTACTTTTAGCTCTTTGAGGATTCTCCATACTTCTTTCCAAGGAGGCTGTATTAGTTTGCAATCTCACCAACAGTGTTCCCTTCCCTCTACATCCTCACCAGCACCTGCGGCTTTAGGACTTTGTGATGTGGGCCATTCTCACTGGGATTAGGTGATTTCTTCAGGTGGTTTTGATTTGCATTTCTCTGGTGATTGGGGGTGATGAGCATTTTTGATGTGTTGGTTAGCCATTTGTCTGTCTTCTTTGGAGAAGATTTTGTTCATGTCTCTTGCCCAGTGATAAATGGGATTGTTTGGTCTTTTTTGTTTGTTTGTTTAATTTTAGTTCTCTGTAGATTCTGGTTATCAACCCTTTGATTTGTAACATGCAAATATCTTTCCCCATTCTGAAGGTTGTCTCTTTACTTTGATTTTTGTGTCCTCAGCTGTGCAGAAGCTTTTCAACTTAATTAAGTCCCATTTACTTATTTTTGTTGTTGCTGAATAGCATTTTTAAAACAACATAGGGCTGGGAGCAAGGAAGCCTGGCTTCTGATACTAACTTCACCCAGAAGTTACTACAAATTAAACTAGGCATGACATTTCTCTTGGGCCCAAGTTTATCACCAGCAGAACAAAAGACTAAGGTTTTGGTCTTTTCCTAACTTAAAGTTTCCAGACATAAATGTTCTTTACAGAGTTAAGCCTTTAGTTTGATGTTAAAAGATCTCTGCCACCTACAACCTATTTTAACTCTTTGCATGCTATACTGAAAAAGAAAATGTTGTTACCCTTTTTTAAATAGACTATTTTTCAATAAGACAGTGATTCAGAAAACAGAGTTAGATTTGGAGTCAAAAGGCCTGGGGTCAATGTCCAGCCCCACCACTGAGGGGATGTCACTGTGAACTGGGTCAGGTTTGCTAATTTCTCTTAATATCAGGGTTCTGAGTGTGTAAAGGGATTGACTGTCCTGTGTTACTCACAGGGATATTGTTTGAATCTCATCTGATGAATTACTTAAAAATACTTCACTGTACACTATTCTATCAATGTAGGCTATTTTGACCTAATTGCCCAGCATTTGAATACGATTTCAGGGTCTTATAGCTATGTGAGTAGTAGGTATCTAAGAAAATGATGCCTGGGGGACAGGTAGGGTTGGTACTTTAGGAAGGAAATTCTGTAGGTGCACCTCAGTCTCACCACAGGGACCATAACCCAGGTCTGGCCCTGATGGCAAATCTTTCTGCAAGGATAGATGCATGATTTTTCAGCTTTGAAGAGGGGTATTTTTCAAGAAAAGAAGGAGAAATAAAAGGAGTTAAAAGAGAGACAAAAGGAAAAATAAAATAAGGGGAGAAGAAAAAGAGCTTAGAACAGATTGTGGGATAGTGTCAGTTTTGATAACAGGATGTAAAGAAAGCTTCTGTTTGTACATCCGGACTGGCTCCCTTCCTGGCTATTCGAAGCATAACCTGCACACATTCTAAGGCCACCTCTGATACAGCTCATTTTTTTAACTACAGATAAGGCTTTTATGTATTAAAAAGCCTTATTACCTGTAAACAGCACTATATTCTATGAGTAAAATTAAGATGATTAAAATCTCAGGCAACAAGATGTAAGAGCTCCAGAAACTCTGGCTGGGAGCACTCAAGATGCCGAAGAAGGAGAAGTCCTCAACACCTTGGCTGCCAACCAAGTAATCAATCCTCCCTGTGACTGAGGGTGGAGGGCTTTCTCTGAACATCTGTTTCCTTCTGCCAGCTATCACCCAGGCCAAAAATTACAAATTACAATTTAAGTCATTCTTTCTGCTGCAGCATTATTTGATCTGAATTTGTTATTTTTGCTTTTCTCTCATTGCAAAAATCACTGGGTTTGGTGTAGAACAGTGTTGGGTTACATCACAGCTCTGCAGTCTAGTAGCTATGAAACTCTGCGAAATTTACTTCATCTCAATAAATGTCAGTTTCATCATCTCTAAATAAGGTAGTGATACCTGTATCACCACCCAGTAATGGGGCTTAAACAGAGTCTCACTTTGTGGCCCTCGGTAGAGTGCTGTGGCGTCACATAGCTCACAGCAACCTCCAGCACTTGGGCTTAGATGATTCTCTTGCCTCAGCCTCCCGAGTAGCTGGGACTACAGACGATTAATCAAAATAACTAATTACCTCCCTTCCTCCAGATAGTCAGCTTAACAGAGAAGTTTTAACAATTTACATTTTCAAGTGGTTTCAAGACACTAAAAATACCCTATTACTTTTGGAAGGAGGGTTCATCAAAGTGTGCAGGGTTCTTTCAATGATTATAAGGAACCCAGATTAGATTTTCCAGGAAAGCCGTCATTTCAAATAGTATATTTCACCATTCCCTTTAAGCAATATATTATTTGAAAGTTAGCCCAGGTACCCTAATTTGGGGAGCATAAGGAATGGTCAAGTGAGAATTCAATGAGTTACTCTTTTTTTTTTTTTTTGGAGACAGAGTCTCACTCACTCTGTCGCCCTGGGTAGAGTGCTGTGGCATCATCACAGCTCACAGCAACCTCAAACACTTGGGCTCAGGTGATCCTCCTGCCTCAGCTTCCCGAGTAGCTGGGACTACAGGTGCCTGTCACAATGCCCAGCTAGTTGGTTTTTTTCCTACTTTTAGCAGAGATGGTGTCTCACTCTTGTTCAGGCTAGTCCCGAACTCCTGAGCTCAAGCAATTCACCTGCCTTGACATCCCAGAATAGTAGGATTATAGGCGTGAGCCACCTTCCCAGGCCAAATTACTATCATAAAGACGAGTAATCTATTAATATTAAATTATTTGGGAGAAAAATTCAGAACTCAATTGCATGTTTACACTAAATTAAAACCCAGGTAGATGAAAATAAGGCAAATCGATGAATATAAATAATCATATATATAGCTATAGCCAGCCTTTCTGACATAAACTTCAAAAATTATAAGGGAGTATATTCTTTAAAAAGAAAAAAAAAAGAGTGCTATCGACTCAGTCTAAAGGAAAGTGTGCTCAACTGAAGTCAGATCTGCTCTGCCAGGACCAAAACCTTCACACCCAGACCTAAAAATGATAATATAATTTCTAATAATTTCAGAATGGTAAAAAATATAAATAAAAGAAAAATACAAACTGGGAAATACAATACTTATGCAAAAAAGGTATCACTAATCACTGACAAAGAAACAATGAGATTAAAAAAATGTACAAAGTGGGAAACTAAAAATTCACAAAAGAGCTAATCATTATATGAAAAGATGTTTGACTTCATTAGTAATTTTAAAGTATTAAAAAACTGAAGTTTTTCTTTAATATACCAAAATGAACCCCCAAAATTGACAAAATAAAGTTTTCCTTGGAAGTCTGGGCAACCAATATTCCTGTGCCCTCTAGTACCTTACGGTCCATTAGAGAGCATTGTAGAGAAAGGCACCCAGGTAACAATGTGCATAGCCTGTGACACTGCAACCCTGCAGGTGTAAACTTACACAAGGAGAAGTCAAAACTGCATCAAATTTATGTGAGGGCAAGAAAATTATTATGATCAATCTATTTCTAAGAAAGAAAACCAGATTGCAGAATGACATGATTCTATTTACATAAAATTGTACACAGAGATATCTGCAGGTTATTCACCAAATTATGTATGTCAGGGAGATGATATTTCCTATTTACATCCTATTTTCTAGTTTTCATTGATCTTCTAATGACTTATGTGTTATTTGATAATGAGGAAGTATACTGAAGCTATGTTCTTTAAAAAAGAAACGAGTGAGGCTCGGCGCCTGTGGCTCAGCGGGCTAAGGCGCCAGCCATGTACACCTGAGCTGGTGGGTTCGAATCCAGCCTAGGCCCGCCAAACAACAATGACGGCTGCAACCAAAAAATGACTGGGCATTGTGGTGGGCGCCTGTGATCCCAGCTGCTTGGGAGGCAGAGTCAGGAGACTCGCTTGAGCCCAGGAATTGGAGGTTGCTGTGAGTGTGATGCCACAACACTCTATCCAGGGTGACAGCTTGAGGCTCTGTCTCAAAAAAAAAAAAAAAAAAAGAAAGAAAGAAAGAAACGAGTGATATCAACTCAATCTAAAGGAAAGTGTGCTCAACTGAAGTCAGATCTGCTTGTAGCTGGTGCCATGAGCAAGTGACTTCACACCCATTGACCTCAGGTTTTCTCTTCTGTAAAATGTGGGTATTAAACCATATCTTCACTTTTAATTCTAGCGTTAAAGACTTCAGTGTTGGAAACACTTCATTTGATTTATTTTATTTTTTTGTAGTTTTTGGCCAGGGTTTGAACCAGCCACCTCTGGCATATGGGGCCGGCTCCCTACTCCTTTGAGCCACAGGTGCCACCTTTCATTTGATTTTTTTAACTTCAGAGTGCCCATCGCCTCCTCATCCGTGAAAAAGCTTGCCTTGGACGCCCTCTGTTGGCTCTCCTGAAAGTAACAGGGGCAGGCTCTACACACCCTAATTGTAGCCTGCTATAGACAGGTCTCTGGCACTGGCCCAGAAGGCCTTGCAGGTGAGAACAAAACCTAAGTTAAAATCTTTTCATCTTTACGTTTCAATTCAGGTTCCTTTCATTGTCAATTCTGATTTAGCCAGACCAATACTGTATCCTTATCCTTCAGATGTGTGTGATATGGCAGCTAAATTCCCGAGTCCTTCTCACCGGTGCCGATGTGTTCAAATTTGCAGCTCTAGGTGATCCAGAAATTTCAGAGAAACACTCTCAAGGTCTCTAAGATCCTTGCAGCAGACGTGTCCTCCGGGAAAGAGGATGATGCTTCCAAAAGTACGCAGCTGCTCCTGCTGCTCAGCTATGTGGCCAGCCCTGAAATACTGGGTGGTGAGTGCCCATCACTCAGCTGAAACGGAGCCCACAGTGAGTGTTCTCACAGCACATGACACAACCAGATATTCACCCCTCCCCCACACCAATATCTAGGCACTTCAGGAAATAAACTTTCAAGATGGGAATGAAAAGCAATATGATGTGATAAAAAGTTTAAAGACTCTAGAATCAAACAAAATCCAACTCTATGTGACTGTGAGCCCTACTAAAATAATCAATTAAGCATAAATTATAAATTATTTGTTTTAAGCTCATTGTGAAGGGTAAAGCTAATGTGTTTAAAGCCCCTAACACCTAGCAGACCACCTGTAAGTCATAGCTGTAATTAAAATATCCCAATGTTCATATACACTGTTTTTCTCTCTGAGCTTATTAGGGATTGCAATTTGCATGGGACCTGCAACCAGTGAGAGAGCTGGCTCTTACACTAAACCAAACATAAATTGCAAAGTAGTATGTCAACACATGAGTAGCAACACTATAGAACCTACCAATGGAGAGAACAAGGAAAGAAAACTGTGTGAGTGAGCTAAGACTCGCCATCATGGAACACCCACAATGGAAGGGAAAGAAGTGTGGGTTTATCTGGTATAATTCCTTTGCTCTATTTATGAGTAAAATGCGATCCAAAGAAAGGGAGAGACTGGCCCAAGATCACAGGCAAGACTATGTAAGGCCCAGCTCCTAGTCTGAGGGTGACTTGCACAGTCCCACAAGGCTTTGCTAGGAGTTGTATATGGAAGAGTGAGTGAAGTTCCAAGTTTGGGTGTCACGTCTGTTGAGAAGAGGGTCTCTGGACGGGCCAGTGCATCTGTAACTTAGCACTTCTCTCACTGGGGAATGCACTTGGCCAAGGGAAGGATGGATTGAGAGGAAACAGGAAGAGAAGCAAGGTTCTTTGGGCATGGTGTAGGTTTCCATAGTGAAGTTTGTGGTCTTTGTTACGCCCTACCCTTAACATGTCCTCATACTCCGTAGCTCTCTGCTTTCAACCCACCCGTTTCCAGCCACCTGCTCTCCCTACCATCTATGGCTGCTGATGGAACTCAGCCACCTTCTCTCAACCATCCAAAGTGTGCAAGACTCTGGGAAGTTGCCTTTGAGCCACTCTTACAGAGCCGCCTTCTATGACCATTTCTATATGGCCATGTGGTTCCCTGCTGCTTTGGTTCTTTGCTGGCCTCAGACTTCAGGCTTTCTTAAAACATCTTGAAATTTGCCCAGGATATGTCCTAGGGAACACTGTACTTCCCCCACCTCCACCCCTGGGGTTTCAACTATCTCTGGTTTCTCACCCCTAGAGAAGGTACGGGCCAGAACATTCATCACAGATCCCTTCATTGCCCAGATAGATCTTCTTCCATGAGACAGAAGACTTTCCACTAAGAGTTACTATCTTGGGGGAACGTCTGTAAGACACATTCTAAATGGTCTCTGCACTTTGGTTTAATGGAAAAGTCTAATTTTGTACTCATGAGAAGTATGGAGGATTCAACAAGACCTGTGGTGAAGATTACAGTCTTATTGCTTCCACAGTGATATTTTTGTCCTAGCCCATGGTTGTTCTTCTCAAGCAATGCATGTCATTGATTCAATGAGCAGAGGGGCAGGAGTAACATAATCTATGGACAATAGAAAACTTCATCTAATATTTTCAAAAATGTTACATAATAATGTGGTTCTTAATAGCTACAATTTTAAATAGCTATTATTTACTGAACAATTACTACATACCAGGCTCTGTGTTAATGACTTACATGCATTACTTCAATCAATCCTCCCAACAAGTCTATGAAGGTATTTGTTGTTGGTACTGTTGTATGGCTAAGAAAACTAAAGCTAGAAGAGATAAAATAACATTCCCAAGGTCATACATCAAGTAGACAGTGGAGTAGAAAAACTACTGGAGTAATCCAGGCAAGACGCTGGGAGCTGAGACCTCCCAAAGCTGCGAGTGGTGAGGTGAGCGATGAGGTGAGTCCTCCCTGGCCTGTGTGAGTGGTGAGGTGAGCGGTGAGGTGAGGTCTCCCGCCGCCACGCGAGTGGTGAGGTGAGCGATGAGGTGAGTCCTCCCTGGCCTGTGTGAGTGGTGAGGTGAGCAGTGAGGTGAAACTTCCTGCCGCCACAGGCGGTGAGCTGAGACCTCCCAACGCCGTGCGAGTGGTGAGGTGAGCAGTGAGGTGAGGCCTCCCGACACCACGCAGGTGCTGAGGTGAGTGGCCAGGTGAGACTTCCCAACGCCGCGGGTGGTGAGGTGAGACCTCCCAACACCGTGTGAGTGGTGAGGTGAGTGGCATAGTGAGACCTCCCGACACCGCAGGCAGTGAGCTGAGACCTCTCGAGGTCGTGGGTGGTGAGGTGAGTGGAGAGGTGAGACCTCCAGACACCTCGCGACCCCACACCGTGTGAGAGGCGAGGGGGGCTCCGGCACGCTGAGAGCTGGCGTCAGAGCTCTGGGGCTGCTGAGGAAACATTGGCTCCGCTCGCGTTCACACCTCACTCTCCTTCCGGGGAGCCTAGCAGGTCGCTCGACTTTCTGGTTTCCTTATCTGTACAATGGGAATGAAATTCCCCCCATATCTCTCAAGGAGTCCCTGAGATTAAACACGGGAGTGGGCATGAGCAGGCTTGGCTCACGCAGGGTTTTATAAAAGTAACTTGAGCACAGGGACGAGAACTTGGAGGCAGACTGGGGTCAAGTCTTGCCTAGATTGCTTATTTACTGTGGGACCCCGGGACGTGACAACTTCTTTCTGCCTTCATTTCCTCATCGAGAACATGGGGGATAATGATGGGGTCACTGTGGAGATGATTAGAACGTATGTGCACTGCCCGGAACGACCTTGCTTGTAGTAAATGCCCAATAGCCACGCGGAGTGGTGGGGGGCAGGGCAGCAGCCCGGAGCCGCAGGTAGCTGCGTGTGGAGGAGTTAGAAGGTCCCCCCGGGGTGCTCAGCCAGAGCTGCCACAGTGCAGGGTGCGGGAGGGAACGGAGAAGAGAGAGGGCGGGGGCGGGGGACGATGAGAGCATCAGGTGTGACGCAAGGTCAGCGATCCGGCTCCTCTTGGCACCCGTCAGCGCGTTCTCGCCAGGTTGAAGTAGAAGGCTTCCTGATACCTCTCCAGGATGGCCCTGCCTGAAATTCAAACCCATTTTGTTATCTATCCTTTTTACAATGGTAATCCATGGCCAGCCTCCTTGTAAGAAGAGCAACTATTCCTTTAAGATTCAAGGATGTGGGGCAGTGCCTGTGGCTCAAAAAAGTAGGGCACTGGCCCCATATGCTGGAGGTGGAGGGTTCAAATCCAGCCCCGCCAAAATACAGCAAAAAAAAAAAAAAAAAAGGAATCAAGGATATCTTTTGCTTTATTTCCTTTGAATAAAATAGCCTTCTACTTATTTCTGTTGCTAAATTTTTAATTTCTTATTTTTCCATAATGATAAAGGTCAAGGTTGGGAGAGTTGATGGCAGGAAGGTAGGTTTTTAAGAACTAAATCTATAAAGTAGCTTTTCCATCTTAGACCATCGTGACCTTGGGCAGGTGACAGCCTTAGCCTGTTCCTTTGCCGCCCTAAGCTATTATGAGAAAAAGATATGGATAAACTCCTTTGCGTGGTCCCTGGCACCATATTCTATCTATTCTTACAGATAGAAACTGCTGGTAGTGGTAGAAGTAACAGCAGCAATGGCATAAGGCTTTGCTTTTTATTTAATGTAAAATTATGTCCAGATTTCCAAAGGTAGTAGAAGGTGGATATCTAAGTCCATGAGGATCTTTGCTGCTTGTTCTTGGTGTATTTGAGGTGCCCCTCTTCTGCCAGGCCTCAACAAGGTCAGTTGTTACCCACCACTGACAGACACAAGGAGCAGCAGGTGCGTGGGGTCTAAGTCTATAATGAGCATTCGAGACAGAGCTGTGGCTGCTGCACAGACTGGACAGGGTGATACAGCCAGGTTGTGAGATCTCAAATGCTGGATGAGCAGGGTGTTTATTTGAAATCAATTGGGAGTCCTTGGAGATTTATAGACGGGATGAAATTAGCCATAAGAGGGGGTCAAACAGGTCACAGTAGTGTCATCTAAGTCAGAGGAGGGGAAACAATTGTGATAACCATAATCTATGGTTCCTTCTACTGTGGAAGGAAAGATCCCTGTCACCATCTGTGGTGTCACAGATAGCCATGTTGTCACAAAACGCAGACTTGCCGGCTTGGCACCTCCTTCCTCCGGCCATGTCCCCCACTTGAGAAACCTTCAGCGTGACGTGACCCACGGAGCTACTGGCCAGCAGGAGAGCGTGGGCCTGTCTGGGCCACAGCTCCTTTGCCTCTAGGCCCTGCCTCTTTCCTGTTTCTTTCTGCTGTGGTCTTCTGACTGACAAAGCGCTCGCTTTTCTGTGTGTGCCTTGTACTTTCTTGTCTCCATTTTTCTGCCCAGCCCACACCCTTTGCCCAAAATGTACATATCCTCTCTCCTTGATGCAGACACATAGCCCACCCAGGCTCAGGCCCCAGCCAAGCTGTCCTCTATCCTGTCCTGTGTCCCCCATGCCAGAACCTCTCCCTCCTAGTGATGCCTGCCACCTCCCGTCCTTGCCCCGCATCTCTGATTGTGCTGCCTTAAGCGGCTGTTGTTTGACTTTCGGTGTAAGATTCTGCCAGCTGCTGGGCACACCTGTTCCCATCACGCATCCTGGAACTGGAGAAGTCACCACAGGACAGGGTTAGGGGACCCAGTGGACCCATCATGAGACAGACTGACCTAAAACTCCACAATCACCTGACTTCTGTGACCCATTCAGACTGGTAGGCCCAGCGACATTTTGGGTCTCCTACAATTAGTGGCAATTCAGATCCAGTGTCTAGGAGTCCCAGAAAAGTCTGCTTGTTTCCTTTTCCCCAGTGCATAGGCCCACCGGTAAAAGGCCATAGGTCCCTTTGAGGAAGGCTGGGAGAAAGTACATCAACACTGTACATGTCAGCAGATTAGAAGGGACTACTCCATTCTGGAGGTCTGGACCTCTAAACTATCAAGCCTGGGAAGGGATTTTTCCCCATTATAACTTGTAATAACTTTTTGTTTGTATGCAGATATCATCATGAGACCCACCTATGCCAACAGACGGTTTTACCACAGGTCCAATAACTATGGAAACTTCCAGAAGCTGAGGAACTGGCCTCTGGTAAAAAATTGGCCTCCCAGGCTCAGTGCCTGTGGCTCAAGCAGCTAAGGTGCCAGTCACATACACCTGAGCTGGCGGGTTGGAATCCAGCCCAGCCCGCCAAACAACAGTGACGGCTGCAACCAAAAAATGGCCAGGCATTGTGGCCAGGCCACAGGCATGTGGCGGGTGCCTGTAGTCCCAGCTACTTGGGAGGCGGAGGCAGGAGAATCTGCTTGAGGCCAGGAGTTGGAGGTTGCTGTTAGCTGTGATGCCACAGCACTCCACCCAGGGTGACAGCTTGAGGCTCTGTCTCAAAAAAAAAAAAGAAAGAAAGAAAGAAAAGAAACTGGCCTCCTGCTGGACTGGCTTCTCTAGAGTGAAGGGCCAGCCTGAGCTTTCACTTGGTCCAGGAGCAAAGATCTTTCCCCAGAACTCAGGATAAGCTGCCTCTCTGGAGAAGTGAAGGGAAGGGGGCAGTTTATGTGTTCACCTCATTCAAGCTAGTGACCATGGGTGAAGCAGGTGGTGTGTGTCCAGTCCCCAAAGGGCTATAGGGCACAGAGGATGGCTAAGAAATGGCCCCTGCCCTCCATGTGCTCACTGTTGTTAGAGAAGACAGAAATACATACATCAAGGAAGGATAAGAAGATGAGTAACTTATAGAAAGAATAACCAAGTTTCTGTATAAGACTTGCCAGAAAGAGAGTGGTGTGTAGCCAGGCCTGGAGCAGACACTGACCCCAGAAAGGAAAGGTCCCAACACCCAGAAGGAAGGGTCAGCAGCTCTACACAGCCCACAGCTATAGCGATTTTACTTCCCTGAGGCTTTGTCTATGACAGTGATTTTCAGCTGGTGTTCTGTGGCACACTGGTGTGCTATGACAATTTTTAAAGATAATTTATTCAATTATTTTCAAAAGAAGTTCAAAGCACAGAAAGCATATTTTTTTTTACTCTTTTTTTGATCAACATAATTTAAGTGTACTGTGGAAGTTCAGGTGTGCCGTGAGATAAAAATCTGGCCTGTGAGATGACCGAACAGGTTGTGACTCCTCAGCGGAGTCAGTGCAGTGGCATCTCTGAAGAGGGAAGAAGTACCACTGTATAACTGCAGACCCTGATGGGGAGCCCTGTGAGCACCCTGGGGGGATCTGGCCCAGGGGTCTCAGAATCCCTATCCATAACCTGATAGTGAAAAAGAAAAAACAAAAAGCAGAGATGGAGCAACCACCGCATGACAGCTACAAAATACAAATACGGAATAAAAAGTATTCTGTAGCCTTAAAAAGTCTAGGGTCAGTTAAGGATTGTGACATTTAAACAGAAAATGTCAATGTGCTTGTGATCAGCAATAACTACACCCAGAGTGACCAGTGGAACAAACCCAGTGAAGTAGGAGCTGAGTCCTGAACAATTGTATGAAAAGGGGTAGAGAGGCAGAGAAACTCACCTATGGGAGGAAAAGCGCTCACGGAGGAGACCTTCTTCTTAGTTCTTGGTAATAACCTGATGAAATCTGGGAAAGACGATTGCGCTGCCCATCTCCAAAGACGCTAGTGCAGATTCTGTGTCATCTGTGGAATCTGAGGACATTGACCTGAGTTTTATAAAGCTCACTCCACCCTGTTGGGCATTGCTGTGCCTCGCTTTGCCTGTCCCCAGGCTATAACGTGGGATGACGCTTTTTACCTCATGGGTGGCAGACGATTCATTAAAACAACATGCACAGAGTCCATGACACATGGCAGATGCTCAATTCAGATTCTTAAAGAAAGAACAGCCCTCGGGATTGACTCTGTGCCTTAGCAGGGTTACCAATGCCAGAACCAGTTAGCTGAGAAAGAGCCAAAGGGGCCTAGAATCAGTCCCAGCCACCTCTGGCTGGCCCATTCCTCACCAGAGCTGCCAACCACCCCCAGATCCCCAGACTCCTCGCAGCTGGAGGAGGGAATGGTGAGATGCACATTGTAGATCTGGTCACAGCTGGAAGAGGCAGAAGTCTCCCAGCTGAGTGAAGGACGAGGACCAGTCATCACTTCAAGACGCCACACCTGCTTCCCCTTCTGTGATGGGGCTCTTTTGTGGCTGGTGGACAGTTGGTGCTCAAACAATGCTGACTGGTAATCTGGCATGCCTGCCTTACCTATTTGAGAATCAAGTAGAATTACGGGTATAAGAGCATTTTGGTGTTGTAACATGATTTGCAAATCTAATCTAATCTCATCTAATCTCAGGTATTTTGGTGTTGTAACATGGTTTGCAAATCTCATCTCATCTCATCTAATCTCAGCAATCACATCTAATTTCAGGTAAAATAGTAAAAACAATAATGGGAACAGGCAAGGCCTAAGCAGCCGTGGCCCAAACTATAGTTTTATTAAGTTAATTCAACTTCTTGTCATGTGGACAGAAACTGTAACATAACCCAGCAAGAGTAAAAGATAAAATTTTTAGACACACACACATGTGCACATAAATGTTTGCCTTGTTTAATTGAACAATAGGTTTCTGGTTGTAGAACAAGGATTAATCATGTTATGTGTTCCATATAGTCCTTAAAACTATGGAGGATTACCATTTATTAATCTATAAGAAAAAATGCAGGCTCAGCGCCTGTGGCTAAGCGGGCTAAGGCGCCAGCCACGTACACCTGAGCTGGCGGGTTCGAATCCAGCCCGGACCCGCCAAACAACAATGACGGCTGCAACCAAAAATGGCCAGGCATTGTGGTGGGCGTCTGTGGTCCCAGTTACTTGGGAGGCAGAGGCGAGAGACTCACTTGAGCCCAGGAATTGGAGGTTACTGTGAGCTGTGATGCCACGGCACTCTATCCAGGGTGATAGCTTGAGGCTCTGTCTCAAAAAAAAAAAAAATGCAGATTTCACACATTAGATATGAAAGAAGTCAAAATCCTGGCAGAGAAAGAAAGAAGAATTTGGGATGAGTATAAAGATACACTGGAGGAAAGCAGATTTGTATTTAGAGCTGAAAGTTTTAAAAGTTGTAGCTGAGCAGGAGGTGGAGCAAGATGGCGGACGAGTAACAGCTTCCTTGCAGCTGGGCACGGTGAGACTGGGGAGAGAGGACTTTAGGCATCTCTGCCAGGCAGGATCTGCCCAGAAACTTCCCTTTGGGGATACAGGGAGACAGTGTGAGGCTTCTGGACACCCTGAGGAAGGCTAAAGCGGCGGAGATTGGTTATAGGAGTCGATTCCTGCATACATCATCCACGAGTAAAGTCCTGGAACCCTCCATCCTCTACACTGGCAGGCAATGAAGACAGCCAACCACAGACCACCTACACTTGTGAGCCAAAAGAAAGTTTGAAGTTATTATTTAGGAAACAGCAAGAAAAACCCTAATATGGTT
>CAUYON010011485.1:0-17293 GCA_963573935.1 Arctocebus calabarensis
CTGGGACTGGTGTTTGTACCTTTCCCCCTAGAGTTTTGCCAACCCGTACTTTGCTACTGCCTGCGCAACTGGGGGCCTTCTTGATGTGGTGGGGTTAAGTGGCTCTGTCTTATTTTCAGCTGGTCTCTGTCTTACCCTAGAGAATGGGTTACTCTGTGTTGGATTCTAAGCTGTGGAGGAAAACCAGAAGTTAGGTCACCACGCCCCCCCACAACAATTCCACAACAATTGGAAAGGAAAATCAAACCTTTCCACTACCATACACCCAGTGTACAGCCTCGGGAAAGTCCTTGGGTGATTGGCCCAGTTGAAGAGGTACCAATCAATTGTCCCAGCCAGTACCAACCTCAAATCAAAGAGTTCAAAAGTCTCTGGCGACTAGACAGCAGAAGTCTGCTGCCAGCTTTAGTATAACTTGCTCTGGGGTTCTGTGAGCCCAGGAGGGCCCCCCAGCCAGTAAATTAGCCTGGGAAGGTTGATGCCTCTTTCCCCGCTTGCCCCTCTGTCACACCCAGTCTCTGGTAACCATGGAGGGCTGTGGTCCAGTTCCCTCCAATGAACAGATGCTCTAGAGGTTTGTGCCTGCCTAAGTCACATGGGACTCTGTGGCTCCTCAGCCAGTCCACCAGTTATGTCGGTGTTGGCAGGGGGGTGGGGGGAGATGAGGCCTGACAACTTGGGTACTTGATAGGGCCTGGGGTGATTCACTCAGTTCCAGCCCTGTCCCTGATTGATGTAAAGTAGATGAAAAAGCTGATAGAATAGAACAAGTTCGCAGAATTTCTGCCCTGTGGAAGAGACACTGGGCTGCTAATAGCCCTGACTCGGTCTGTGAGCTTCAGCCCTTTGTCTCAGCTGTCATCCCCTGAGAGCCAAGTGTGGCCAAAATTTAGCAAAGCTTTCTCAGCGCTGGGCTTGGTGCCTCAGGGGACCGCCTGTCTGCTTGTCCGCTTTGGCCAGCCACCTTTTGGCTTACTCTCCTCTCACCGCTCCCGAGCCGGGAGAACAGCACAGACCAGCAGCAGCCTGCACCTGTCCACACCCCTCAAGAAAGTGTCCAAGAGTCTGGACTTTGTGACTGACAGACCTCCAGACCTCAGGGTGAGAGTGGAGGGGATTGCCAGGAGTTCCAACTTGCAGGTAGAGAATATATACAGTTTTATACAGCTTTATGCCTGGCAGGTGAGTGCCGCGGCACCCTAGTAGGGGAAGGAGGTCCAGTTTTTAGAGGGTCTCTCCCATGGGGTAGAGTGGGAGGACATCTGAACTCTGCTCGCTTGTTTGTATGGAGGTATGGAGTATACTGTGAGCTGTTCTTTTGGGGGAGGGGACTCCTGTCCACTTGGTGATGTGCTCTGTACCTTTTATTTGTATCCTTGGGGTCGCAGGTCACTCCAGAAGGATTGATGTGCATTCCTCCACCTTGTCTCTTGGTTCAGCTCCAAACCGTTGGCTTTCTCACTAAATTTCTGTCCTTTAACTCTCCTTCTGGAAAGGAGCGTCTGCAGAAAGCTGGCTATAGACCGCCATCTTGGCTCCTTCCCCCAGTAAGATGATTTTCTTTGGGGCACATACCTAATAATGGAATTCCTGGATCAAATGATAGGTCTACTTGTACTTATTTGAGGATTTTCCAGACTTCGTTCCACAGAGGTAGTAACTAGTTTGCAATGCGATCAACCATGTACAAGTGTTCCTTTCTCTCTGTGCCCACGCCAACATCTGCAGCTTTGAGACTTTAAGATGTGGGCCATTGTCACTGGGGTGAGATGATATCTCAGGGTAGTTTTCATTTGCATTTCTCTGATGATTAGGGATGACAAATAATTTTTCATGTTTTTTGTTGGCCATTAGTCTGTCCTCATGAGAAAACTTTGTTAATGTCTCTTGCTCAGAGAGTTTTTTTACCTTTTCTTTGGTGATTTGCTTATTCTGGTTGTTAGCCCTTTGTTGGGTGTGCAGCATACAAATATCTTCTCCCATTTTGAAGGTGCCTCTTTGCCTTGCTGATTATTTCTGTAGCAGTGCAGAAAATTTTATACTTGATCAGGTCCCATTTATTTATTTTTGTTGTTGGTAGGATTGCCTTAGGGGTTCTCTTCATAAATTCTTTCCCCAGGCCAAAATCATTAAGAGTTTCCCCCACATCTTCTACAATTTTTATAGTTTCATGTTAGGTTTGAATCTTGCCTTATCCCCCATGAGTTGATTCTTGGGGTGGTGAGACATTTGAGTCCTGCTTCCATCTTCTCATGGGTCTAACTCAGCTCTCTCAGCACCGTTTACTGAATAGGGATTCTTTTTCTCCAGTGTACATAGTGATTTTTTTTTTCTTTGTCAAAGTTAAGATAGCAATATGAGGCTGGTTCCATCTCTAGGTTCTCTGTTCTATTGCATGGATCTACATTTCTTTTTATAATACCATGCTGTTTTGATCACTATAGACTTGCAATATAGCCTGAAGTTTGGTAAAGTGATGCCTCCAGATTTGTTATTTTGGAGAATTTCATTGGATGTTCAGTTCCATGGTACAAAGGAACCATGCTAAGGAACCAGAAGAAAGATACCTCTTGAACTATGTTTTCAAGATCTATAAATTATGATGCTGGTATTTTAGTGAGAATTTCACTGAATCTGCTTTGGTTAGTACAGACATTTTAACAATGTTGATTCTTCCAAGCCATGAGCTTGATATGTTCTTCAATCTGTTAACATTTTTTTTTTTTTTTTTTTTACAAAGACGGGGTCTAACGTCTGCTCCAGCTGGTCTTGAACTCCTGACCTCAATTGATCCTCCCTCCACAGTCTCCTAGAGTGCTAGGATTACAGGTTTGAGCTACGGTTCCCAGGCCTATATACCTTTTTCTATTAGTATTTATATCCCCAGAAGATAGCATGCTTCCTGGAAAAAAATTAGCCCTTGTTCTGATCTAGTCCTTTAGAATGATGCAATTTTTTCAGGTATATACACTAAGTACCCTGCACATTGCTGCCATTCTTATTGTGTATTGAATAAATGAATAATTAAAAATTTTATCACAACCTAATATAGCAAGTAAGGCAGCTTTTACAGTCTATATGTTTAATAGATTTTTTAAAACTATTACTTTAAAAATAAGTTGACCAAAATTACTTGGCAATGATATATAATGCCACCTCATAGAAATTAAATGAATCAGAGTAAGGGCTGATTAAGAGAAGGGAGATGTATGTAATCTTGGCAGCTCCTAAAATATAAGCCAAATCAGAAACTTGAGACATAAGGCACAGACGAATCAGTCTTCCTGAGTGAATCTCAGTCTTGAACTGCATCCAGTTCCTTTATTCAGCATAGCAGGAGTGTTCACCAAAGATGGCAGCAACAACGAATTCCTTGCAGCATGCTCTTCTGCAACCTGAATCTTGTTTGCTTTTAGTGATTTTTTTTTTTTTTTTAGAGTCTCACTTTGTCACCCCTGGTAGAGTGCCCTGGTATCATAGCTCACAGCAACCTCAAACTCTTGGGCTCAAGCAATTCTCTTGCCTTCGTCTCCCAAGTAACTACAGGGGCCCACTACAACACCCAGCTATTTTTAGAGATGAGGTCTTGCTTTGGTTTAAACCTGTGAGCTCAGGCAATCTACCTGCCTCCACCTCCCAGAGTGCTAGGATTGCAGGCATGAGCCACTGGTGCCAGAGTCTCACTCTGTCACCCTGAGTTGAGTGCTATGGCACCATCATAGGTCACAGAAACCTGAAACTCCTAGACTCAAGTCAGCCTCCTGCCTCAGCCTCCCAGTAACGAGGACTACAGGCACCCACTGTAGAGGATGCCAAGAACTGGACGCCAAGAGCCAAATGACTTCTGAGCAAGATGATTTGCAGCTGGGGGGCAGACCCTAGGGCAATTCATCCGCAGGTGTTCATTGCAGAGAAAGAGCCCGAGCCCATGGGGATCCTTAGGCACCTAGTCATTGTCTAATACTCCCTTCACCGGTCAGGTACCATCTCAATAAAAGGCTGCTGCAGAGGATGCTTGGGGCTACGCTGCAATCAAGGTTAGCCCACCTCCTGCAAGCTGTACTTCTAATCCATGGTGAGCCCGGTTCCTTCCTGCAGTGATGGAGACCAGGGCCATAGGGGCTGCAACAAACCACAACAAGACCCAGCTAGTTTTTTTATGGTTAGTAGAGACTGAGTCTCACTCTTGCTCAGGCTGTCTCAAACTGCTGTGCTCAAGCGATCTACCTGCCTTGGCCTCCCAGTGTGCTGGGATTATAGGCAGGAGCTACCTCGCCCAGCCACTCTTAAAGTCAGTTTTTGACAAATATAATATAGCAGAAGTAAAATCTCTCAGACTTACAAGACTAAACCATAGGAAGCCTTTTAGTTTTTATTTGGGCTTCTTGGAATCCCAGCTTAACAGCACCAACTTACTGAACCATGAGAGATAAGTGTTGATGATTTGTCACTAATGATGGTTTGTTATACAACAAATTGATAACTTAAAAGTTCAGAAAGGGTGGCACCTGTGGCTCAAAGGAGTAGGGCACTGGCCCCATATGCCAGAGGTGGCGAGTTCAAACCCAGCCCCGGCCAAAGACTGCAAAAAAAAAAAAAAAAAAAAAAAAATCAGGAAGAACACACATGGTGCTAACTTTGATGTGTTACAAAATCATGCGGGACAAAGATGGGATTCAGAGTTAGCGCATTACCGATGCTGGCCCCAGATAATCACGATCCTTTACTCTGTTCTGCAGAGGACAGTCGGCTTGCTTATTTACATGTGATTATCTCACAACCTATCTGGACCCTCTTCCCAGAATGCTTAGCCCATGCCACCCCTTCCATTTAGATGCCCATTACTCAGCCTCACCATTTAGTCCTCCTCTTTCACATACTCAGAACAGCCTGTACTTCTCCATGCAAGTATTTAATACACTTGTAACTGAAGAATTATTTGTGTGATTAGTTTACTATATTTTCTCCCAGTAAACAATGAATTCCATGAAAACTGAAACTGTGCTTTTCATTTATTACAATACAGCATCCCTAGGATAGCCCAGCATTCTGCACATAGCAAGAAATATTTTGTCTTTGGTCAAATGAATGAAACATCACAACTACAGATCATTGGAGGAGAGAAAAGGGTCTCCTGTCTAATCTGAAGCATTCGTGCTTCGTTTCTATCAAAGATAATGATTATGGTTTACAATGAGCTCTGAAAGGTACAGGAAGATCACTCTGGTAGGAAAGACTTTGCAGGGCCTGAGGTATAGCATAGTGACAACAGATCAGTGGAGTCAAGTAACTGTCTGGGACCTCTTTTATTATTGACTTTCAAATGTCCTCCTTGCAAACTGCCAAGGACCTCTGGTATCCAACCCAAAGATGTGGCGAAGCAAAAAGGCAACATTTTTGGAATCAGACAGACCTACAACCACATACTGGTTCTTCAAATTACTTGTGTCTTATCAAGCAATTGACTTCTCTACATCACATTTCCCTGATACATACATTTAAAAGGGAGAAATACATCTTCATGAAATTATTAGGACAATGAAATAAAATAATGTTTGGGCAATTCTTGACATGTAGTAGGTTATTCAATTAAGTTAGTTCCTCTTTTTTTGATGTATGTAACCACCACTCCACAACACTCCTAATAGGTATCACACCCCAATTCATCATGAAAATAAAAGTAAAAACACCTATCAGCTTATCTTAGAATAAAGAGCACTTCTTCTAGACATTTGATCTACTTGGTTTTAAGTCATTGATTCAACCAAGGAAAACATTTGTGAACCTGTTCTGTTCAAGATTAGGGAGGCGAGGTAATGAGGACTAATGGGAGGCTCCGTATTCCAAATACACATCCATTTTTGTCCATGTATTTCCAGGCTGAGTTCAGCAGCACTTTTTATACTTGAAGCTATTTCCCAATTGCAGTTTACGTTCCAGAGAAAAAAGAAACAATACTTGAGGCTTCACACTCACTACAAAGCTGAGGAAAAAGAATGACAACCTTGCTGTCAACATCAGTAACTTGGAATTGACACACACATCAAGGAACTGTAAATTCCTCAACTTCTTCTGTTATTACCAATTGGCGCTATTATATAAGAACATGCATTGGTTGCAGATACAGAAAGCATCAGAGGAGAAAGCATAGACTTTGATTCAAATGTTACTACTTCCAGGTAAGCTCAGCATGATGTTTCTCTGTACACACAGCTCCTGTCACTTGGTACACAGTATTGTAAATTATGTACAACATGTAGTAAGCCTAATGCTTAAAAAAATAGATTTTAAAAGTTGTACAGCAATAACATGAAAAATAACAAGAGCAGTTAAAATATGAATTTTTCAAAGAGAGATCAAATTTTAAAGGGAGAGAAATCCTAGAAAAATGGTATAAAACAGTTATGAAACTGAAGATGAAATTTAGCATTCAGCTAAATCTGATGTATTTTACAGTTCTCTTTGCAAGCAAGCTCATTTTAGAGGCAGAGTTTGCTGGCATTAAATCACTATGAAATATGTTTTGTAGGTCCTTGTACATAAGGGGGATGCTGAAATGGGATGAAAAATGTCTTTTGAATATAGGATAGGAAAACTATCATCTGAAGACATTTCTTAGAACAACTTTTGATAAACACAAAGGGTGCAATTAATAATTTCATAAAGTTTAAATAATATGTGTGGAAGATATTACTTGACAAAGAATTTAGGGAAAGGAATAAAACAGACTCTCATAAGGTACCTTACACCTCAGTCTAAGACATTGGAAATTTCTAGTTAGTAAAACCAGGGGTCGGGGGAGAAGACAGGACGAGGGCTTGCCAACGGGCCCTTCTGTCACAGAAGGCTATTTTTATATCTATCAACATTGTCACTTTTTAAAGGTAGCCCATTTTGAAAAGCACAAAAAGATGATATTATATTATTAGTCCTTTAGCAAATTTAATGAAAAGTATGATAAAACTACTACATAGTTCCAACACTTTCCCTTCTACTTGCCATAAGCAGTGAAAGTTTTGCCCCAGGAGAGCACTAGAGCACAGATATTTGGGAATCACTACCTTTGGCAATTTTCAAAGTCAGATTCATGGCAGTCCCATGGAGCCCCATACTCAGGACGCCTCTCAGTTCCAGTTTAATGCTCTGTGCTTAGTATCTTAAATGGTTGATAAATTTTGAGCAAAGCACCAGTGTTTTCATTTTGTACTTGGCCCACAAATTACGTAGCCAACCCTGGCTAAAACAACCGTGGTCATCAAATATGTTGCATAGGAGATGACCTAGCGTCAACACAGGATTTAGGTTATACGGAGTCCTCAAAGTACAAACATTACCATGTCTGTTGAGAGTAAAAGCCTTCAGAAATAAAGAGGGAAGTGGCAAATAGACATTTTACAGTGAACTGTGGGGTCTGACTCGCCCATGGAAGGTTATTTTAGGTCTCAACAGGTGGCAGAGTTGCCTAGGGAAGAAAGGCCAACATTTTTGTAAAGGAATAAAAGTTTGAACCAGTTATGGGGCTGACGCTGCACTGAGACTGCAGAATTCTCCATCAGAGAACACACACACACACACAATTAGTTGGGCCTGGAAAATGCTAATATCCTTTATTAGCACTCCTCTTGAAGAGTCTGCCAGAATAAATTAACCCTAAAAGCCACACTTAAGTTATTTTCCCAGCTGTGCTGTTGAAAAGAATTATTTAATCTTGTCTATGTGAATTTGGATAATTTATGCCAAAAACAATAACCTACACTTGGCATGGTTGAAGTAAAAAGTGTTTTCCCTGACAGTGAGCCAAAGTGTAGCATGGCTTTGGAGAAAAATCAATATGGAACTAAGCCCAGCTGGCTCTGACGACCCTGAGCAAACAACTGAACTCTCTAAAAGGCAGTTTCCTCTACCTGTGAAATAGGTGCAGGGTCACTGTAATGACTAAAGTGTTTCATATAATGGTTACATATATAGTAGGGTCGCTGCCACTTACTGACTGCATAACCTTTGGCAAGTCATTCTGTGTTGCAAGGGTACCTAATAGTTTTGAATCCAAAAAGACCTGGTAGGTAGATAGCCCACTAGCACCCTGCCTATCTATCACCATTCTCTCACTAGCCACGTGTCCCAAAGCTGCGCCTGTTCCAAGTCCACAGGGCACCACCCAGGCTGACTCAGCCTCTGCAATGTCAACCCTTCTGCAGATGCCAAACACCACACTGCACTTGTCCCCCAGTTTCTCATTCTGCAGCACACAGAGAGTAAATTATACCCAAGACATTAGCCCTTGACAAGTTATTTAGGCACATTCAGACCCACGCTGATGAAACAGGGTGACCTTGACTGGGCCTGGACTAAGAGTCAGGTGTGTCTTGCACATGACCTCCTTCTCTTTGTGTATCTATATGTGTCCTGGTCTGAATGTTTGTGTCCCACAAAAATTCCTGCACTGGAAACCATCACCAAGGGGATGATATGAGAAAGCAGGGCCTTTGTAAGGTGGTTAGAACATGAGGGCAAAGCTCTCAGAAATGGGATCAGTGCCCTTTAAAAGAGGACCCAGAGAGCTACCTGACACTGTCACCATGTGGGGACGTGGGAGAATGCCCCACTTCTGAGCCAAGAAATGGGTCCTACCCAGACACCAAATCGGATGCCTCGATCGTGGACTTCCCAACCTCCAGAACTGTGAGCAGACTTCTGTTGTTTTAGTTCCCTTATGTTATGGTATTTCATTATTGCAGACTGAACAGACCAAGACAATCAGAACTAATATTCTTGGGGGGGCCCTGCCCATCTCCAGCTGTAGTTGTAAATTCTTTCAGGACAAGGGCAGTGGCGTCATCATTTTCATTCTACCAGTGTTCACCATATTAGACATCTACCTCCCGTGACTGTACATTAAACGAAACATCTAAAATGTTAACTAGCAAAGTGCATATCACAAAGCAGACCCTGCCACTCACATGACACCTTCCTTTTCTTTTTCACATAGTAAGGCTGGACTAAGCTTTTAGCTATTTATTTTAGGGTTAAATATTTTACTTGATTCTTATTCTTTAAACACAAGTAAGTTATGTATGATACGTAAGGGAATAATTCTGTTTTGCATTAATTTTTGTTACCTCTAGCCCAAATGTTAAAATTAGCACACAATGCTTTCCAAACATTGGTTTTTTGATAAATATTTGATGGATAAGTGAATGTTTGAAGACTTTCAATCTGATTTAATACGTTTTCCCATCCATTGTGGATATGGCCAAGAATTTATAGAAAAATAACAGCTCTAAATTCAGAAAGATCAGAGCACATAAACAGATCAATAGAGAGATGAGATGCCCCCCCTTGGAGGCAAGTGTCCTTTGTGTACCAAGACCTGAGAGCAGCCCACCAAGGGAATTCCTCAAATTACACAAATTAAAAGATTTAGCATCGAAGCTGTAGTAAAGGAAGAAATTTACAGAGTACAACACAGCTGAAAAAGTGTCATGCACACCATCATTTTCATTTAAATTCTCAGCTAAACACATCTCTGTCCATTTGATCTATCTCAACTATGGTAAGTTACTATGAGTTTACAAAGTCTTATAAATGAAAACATCATATTCACGTGAGTAAGAATCACAAAGAAGTCATATGTTAATTGCCCTTCATGGTTTCTATGTTGGTCTCCTATCACTTTTTCCTGAGCTTGTGTAAAGGGGAAAGTCCCTTTGGAAGAAGCTATAGTAAAATAGTAGAGTTTTGGATAGGGCAGTGGGTTTTCAACCTTCTCACCCTGAAAATGCTTCAGGATCACCTGGAAAGTTTGTTAAACACAGATTTCTTGACTCCTCCTAGTTTCTCATTCAGTATTATCTGGGGGAGTGCCCACGAGTTTGCATTTCTGTAGGTTTTCAAGTGATGCTACGGGTACAGGAACCAGACTTCAAGCAGCACTGGCACTTCTATACTGACACACAGTACTGAGGCTGGGCGGTATGGTGGCTAAGAGCACAGACTTTGGAGCACACATGTAGGTTAGAATTCTAGTTTCCCAACTGCATTAAAACCTGGCATGTTAGTGGTCACCATTTTTCCTTTGAACAACTTTCCCCATATTTGGGGAAACTACCAGGTAATCAGTGCCATATCCCCAGTGATGGAGTCAAACTCAAATTGCAGCCACATATGGGACCTGTGTCCCACTGATGAAATTCATCCAGGAAGCTGTCAATCTGGAAGTGAGCAATGTGTGGAAACAGGCTCTGTGGGCAGCTTCCATCGTGCTACCATTGGGAATGGCAGTCATCCAGTTTCCTGGGCTCCAGTGGTTGCAAGGTCAAGTTCTTGATATCCAACACGTATCGGTACAACAAGGTCAAGTTTCTGGCATTTATTACTTGGTGTTGCAGCTTCCTCTGCAGGCCAACTGAGCAGCCTGCCTTCAGTCACTGTTCTGGAAAAGTCTACCCTTGAGTTCTATCTCTAGCTACTTGAATGGGCCACTGAATATCCTGTAATCAATTCCTTTCTGCCAGAATGAGTTCTGAGATTTGTCCATAAGAACCCCGCCTAATAGTACATTCCAGTATTGTAAACAAATAAATATCATTAGAGCCTCAATTTCCTTCTTTGTAAAATTAAAATACTATAGAGAGTGGGTTCAAAATTTTTGAATATAGTGTGGATTAACACAAATAAGTATTTATTTTCTGAAAGATAATTTTAACCTCAAATGTATTCTGTAATACCACAAAGGTCCAATTTTGTAATACTTAACAACCTTATAAAGTATAATTGTAGGGGAATTTCTCACAAACAAAATATTCCTTTTAACTGACATCAACAATCAAGAAAAACAACAGTTCTAAATTCAGAAAGATCAGAGCACATAAGCAGATCAATAGAGAGACATGCTTAACTCCAGCTGTTATTCAGATGTCCCTTGGAGGCAAGTGCCCTTTGTTTAGCAAGTCCTGAGAGCAGCCACCAAGGGAATTCCTCTTAGAATTCTGGAAACTGGCTCAGCGCCTGTTCAACAGGCTAAGGCGCCAGCCACGTACACCTGAGCTGGCGGGTTCGAATCCAGCCCCAGGGCCCGCCAAACAACAATGACGGCTGCAACCAAAAAATGGCCGGGTGTTGTGATGGGCGCCTGTGGTCCCAGCTACTTGGGAGGCAGAGGCAGGAGACTCACTTGAGCCCAGGAATTGGAGTTTGCTGTGAGCTGTGATGCCATAGCACTCTATCCAGGGTGACGGCTTGAGGCTCTGTCTCAAAAAAAAAAAAAAAAAGAATTCTGGAAACAGTAGAACCTCCATAGTTGTCCACCTCCTTACACTGGCCACCTCCTTAAGTTGACCTAATTTTCACATATCAGCACAGTAGGGCTAGTTCCTTCTGTTGACCACCTCCGTATGTTGACCAGTTTGCTGTAGCTCCTTGGGTGGCCAACTTATTGAGCTTCAATGAGGTTCTAGAGGTACAGAACTTCTAATTGTGTATTTTATTTCAAATAAAATATTCAACATTTCAGAATCAAAAAACAGCTGTTAGGAAATGGCCCAGAAGAAACAGAAAACAGCATTGGAGGTGATGTTTGTAGCACAAAGACTTTCCCTAGCTACATCTAAAAGAGGGCAAGAAACTAAAATGTGTTTTTCTGCTGCTACTTTTTCCCCAGCCTCAAGAAGACCTCCTGGCAATGCTGTCATACCCAATCTTATCCTACATTCCGGGATGCACTTTACTCACCTCTTATTTGTTTTGCAGCTGACAATCTAAAGAGCGCAACGGCAGTTTCTAGTTTTGATCGCACTTTTCATGTCCACTCTTCACTATAGATTCAGCTGTCAGACAATCGTGACGTCTTTGACACACGCACAGTGCACAGCAGAAAGCTGGGGTGCACATTCGCCACTCCCCCACCCCAGCACCTTCTCTACTTTCATTAACACGCTAAGCTCCCGGGGGACCTGGCAGTTTCAATTAAGAACCAGAGCTGCAGAGTCATACTGTCACAGATGAATTTTAAGAAAGCTGAAGCCGGGAGAGATTTTGTACATGCTTGTCCATGATCACACAACTCACAAGTACTGGAAGAAGGATTTGATCTCAAGTCTCCCAGACTCCAATATTCCTCAGCCATTTCACAATACTGCCTCTACCTTTAAATGCATGCAAAATCGGAATTACACTTATTCTGTATTCCTAAGAGCCTGCCTTAATAATTAAAACTGTTTTTAAAAATATTTACTTGAGTGGAAGCTAGGTGACCTTCTATTGGAATTCTTGCTCTTGGTATTTTAGTCTTGATTCCTTAAAAATCCAAGACCGAGGCAAATCTTACATGCTAAGAGTTTAGTGAGAGGCGCAATTCCAAGCAGCAAAAGTGATGGAGAAAAACAAATCAGAATGACAAGGGAAAACAAAGTTCAAAATGGGACATCGTGAAGCTTCAAGAGGAGATACAGTCAGTTGCTCAGGCATATGGGGTAATCTTCAGATAAGCTGTATGGAACCACCACACCTTGGAACAGTCCAAAGAGAAAGAGATCTACCTGCTTCTTCCACTAATCTCCTCCTCACCGTTCAGAGACAGCCCCAGGGCATGGCAAGCCTCTACCTTTATGGTTTTTTTATCCTGCCCTCTGCATATCTGCTGGGATAGAATCCAGAACCTAAGCCCAGTGTGTGCAGTTCTCCTAAGCCTGCGAGCAGTAAGGGGACCCTCTGTGAGTCCTGCAAAGTGGACTTAGAGATTAGACCTGGGGAGACACACGGTGGGTCTCAGTGCAGGTGTCTATAGTTGGGCAGCGATCTTTATGGTCATTCTAACAACTTGCATTTTTAAAATCGCCAGTGTGGTTAATGACATATCAAAGATCAGAATGAAAGTTAGCAACATAGGAGGGAAACCCCAGACTCCTGAGTATTCATCTGCAGCTCTTCCCACACTAAGAAAGCCTCCTTAGGACTGCTCCCAAATCCCTGTGTCCACAGAATAGAAAATGCTTACATGGGCCCAGATAGACAACACAAACTAGCAAATGGTGCTGGTTTATTAGACCACAACAAAACATCTTCTCATTTTTCTTGAAACACATGGCCTTTTGATTTGTCCTTCATAGTTTTAATTTTGGTAAAGCCAAGGAGAATGAAATGTTGAAGAAAAATATACACACAAAGTGGCAACTGCCAGTCGTGTGCTAGAACCAGCTCTTCCTGAGTTCCCTAATCCTCCTTCAGTGCCATCTCCTTAGTAACTTGCAACTGGCCACGGTGAAAGGCCACAAATGCTGCAAATGACTTTGTATTTTCTAGAAAGCCAAGTAGTAAACACCGACCAGCATACCACTGCGCCGTGGCCCCGGTAATCTATGGGGCCTGTAACAAACTAGAGAAAATACTTCTTTTGAAGGGTGAGAACGAGACTGAGCCTTAGAAAAGCTTTGCCGAGTAAGAATGTATGTTCTGCATAATCTCCCAAGTCCCCCAGGAAGGCAGAATTACGAGTATTTAACTTAAATCTCCAATTTTTAAATATTGGGTTAATTTTTTCTAAATATCTTCCTGAGACAAACGAGAGCTCTGGGACAAGCTTGCAAATCCTAGTCTATATTAAGTATTACCCCAAAGCGGAGCAGCCCGTGCATCTTCGACTAGACGTCAATATTTTTCTGACGGGTCTGATTTTTCTCAAAAGACGACACCCATTGGACTTTGCCCCACGTACTACACCCTTTACTGACATTGCAACAGCATCATTCAGCGTTTACCTGGCTGCCAGCAGTGCACTGACCCATCAAGGAGGGCTGTGAGATGTACCCTTAGGTTTTCCCTTCCAAATGTCTTTATTGAACAAACTTTATATTTCCTTGCATGGTTCCAAATGACTTCCAGGCCACTGATTTTAATATCTACAGACTCCCCGTGGGATAATTGGCAACATAAGAAAATATTTTTTATCCTATTTAAGTAAATACCTTTGTTACTTAAAAATGACAATAGATGAAAGATACAGGAACAAAGCCTTGATTCCAAACTCTAAAGTATGTTTCTATTGGAAATGGTATTACTTGCAAGAATGTAGTTAAGCCCAAGAATCTCCTGTACTACCCACAGAGACATCCACACAGGATACCTGAGGGTGGCTCTGGCCTTGAGGCTGCAGCTTGCATGGTTTGCCATTGTTTGCAACGTGGCTTTGCTGATTCCTGATGAACTTGAAGCTTTGGTGCAAAAACTGACCCTAAACCTCCAATTTGTATTCGTTCAACCAATTCCTTTCATTCTTTTTCTGGACTCTCTCTGGCTTCACAAAGGCCGCCTGGCTAGCTGTCTTGCCGTCAGGTGTTGCCTGTGCATTTCTGATCCAGAGTTTCATTAGTGAGCGCAGCTGGGGAATTTGGACTCCTCCAGCGCAGGGAGTTCTATAGTGCTGAGCAGTACACGCAAGAAACATGGGTGTAACTATGAGCAGCTGGACGCAGGAGAAACATTCCTGTAGATTGTATCCCAACCTTATAAAACTTCAGTCCAAATCTACATTTCCTTCTATACCACATTCTGTCTTCCAGTCCCCCTGACATCTTTGGAGCTGATTTTTTTTAATTTACAATTGTCATCCTCATGCTTCATAAGTAGAATTTAATGGTATCTCTCAAATTTCCAGCAAAAATCAACATAGTTATATGTATGTACAACATATCTTTAAGTGAAACAAAAGAAAAACTTATTTTTAAATGGTTTGTTAAGTTTTAAAATATAACATGTTCAGCGTGTTTTACTTTGATTCCTCAAATTATTTTGGGTTACAGCATCTCGAAATTAAAAACCGAGCACGATTGTTATTATAGAGTAACCCAAAAAGTCTGGAAACACTGAGGAAAATGTGATCTTAATTTTTGTGGTAATAAGCAATTGTTCAGACCATAAATGCATATTCTATGCCTTTCCCTTGTTCAGTGGAAGATCATACAAGTGATCACACACTGTCTCAGAAGGAAAGGATGTTATCAAAATTTAAAATAATATTCATTACTTTCTATGTGATTAGACATGCAAAAAAATCTTATGAATTATAAATGGACATAAGTCCAGCTGGCTTGAGTAAACTACATTTAAAAACTGAGCACTATTACTTTTTCTGAGCTTATGAGTAACCAGACACTGGAAGAAATAGGAGGCAAATGAAACAAATGGCCTATTTCTTAAGTGCAAATATTTTGGCTCAAGATGAAAGATTATGTTGTTTATAGACACACAATATTTTAAAATAGCAAAACCAATATTCTCTTAAAATCTACCACATGCTGAGTAGAAAATATGTAATCTACTGCAATATTGAGCAGAAAATCTTTTTTCCCATAGCACACAACCATGGGTATGAGGAATGTTAATAAATATTACTTTGATAAGGTCCCTGGAGAGATAATTTTCAACTGGTAAATATTAACTATAGTAGGATACACTGATTACTAACTTTCAATAATCTCCTTAGCATTTTATATCCAATTCAGGTTTCATTTAAGAAGTAAAAAGGAAAGAAAGAAATATCCATTGTATCAACCTACTCAGCATCTGAAACATTAAGGATTGCACAGACAGGTTTTGCATTTTCTGGCTTAGATGACTATTGAAAGATTATGCACATTACCTGGTGACATCAAGCTATGTGACTAGGGTAAAAAAAATACTTTTTTGCTGCTCTGATATGTCAATCTATGTTTATGTACCAGAAAATCTAAACTTGTTATTTTTTTGTTAGTAACAGAAGCTTACTTTGTTATAATGTTCTAAAATGTATGAACTTCATCCACATGTTACCTTTCATGAAAAAACAGGTAGTTGCTGAAAATAAAACACTGCTGTTATACCCAGGCCTGGGTATATTCAGTCAAATGTATCAATGGTGGAAGGGGTGATTTGACATGTCCATATAACATAAGCCAATTTAACAACCCTCCTTCTTTCCAAATATGCTAATGATCTATATCCCAAAGTACAAACACAAGTGACCTAACGAATACCCCCAATTCACTGGTATACTACTACCGAATCTAACCGGCATAAACGCCTCTAGAAACTTCTGGATAGAAAATAGCTGGGTGAATTAGAGCTAAAGAGAGGTGTAACAAATTAGTCACATACCTTGTCTCTCAGAACCTTATTGTTGGAGGCTTAGTGGTGCCATGAGCTGAAGAATTTCTGAGTGGGTAGAGAAGGTTAACTACAGTTTTGTTGAGAAACTTGGGACAGAGTTGCAAAAGAATCTGTGCAGATTCCTGATGGATTCTTATATCAAAATAAAGCAAACCTATGTTTGAGGGGGTTGACATGGGCAGCACGAAGCTCCTAGAGCTATCCCCAGCAGCCCCGCCTTCAGCCTGCCCAGGTGCTGCAGAGCGCTCCTGCAGCGCTACCTGGAGTCGGGCTTCCCGGCTGTAATTCTAATATGTCAACATTTGCTATAAAAACATTAGTGCCTGACCTGTTACACTCTTCCTCATAAATCAGTATGCATACTTAGATAAGTATTGATCTATTCCCCATGTAGCTCTCTTTTATCTTTTCGGAGCCATTATTTACACACCCACACACCAAGGGCCCACAGGGGAGCGACTGCAAGGGTGTTAATGATGTTTAACTGTCAACCAAACTCACCTCCTCGTTAAGGATCCTGACCACCTCGCAGCTGAATTTCTCCCCACAGCCCGTGCCCCCCATCAGGGCGCCCACATCACGGGATTGACCCACCGTGCGGGCTGCTGGACTCCATCGGCCAGGACAGCACCGCTGAGGGCACCTTCCAAACCCAGAAAACCTCGACACTTGTGCACCCGAGCATGTGTGTCTCCGTCTTCAACGTGATTTTCGAAGTTAACCCCTCCAGTAGAATTACCAGGGAGATAAATTCCGAACACCACTTTCGATCCACCTGTCGTGATCACGGCCGGGATTCAGCCTCTGTGCCCAGCCCGACCCGGCGGCCCAGGGAAGCTCGTGCACCCCGGCTTTGCCAGGCTGTGGTTCTTAGCTCCGAGTTCTTGAATTTTCTCTTTGTATTCCGTGTGATTTATTTCCTTCTGCATTACAGTATGTTTGCTACGTTCTAATCCTTTCCAAATGGCTGTGTGTTAGACTTGCCTGCTCACCCTCCGCCCACCCAGGTGTCCCCTCCGGGCCGCCCTGGCCGCGCCTCTCCCCTCTGTCCTCCTTCCTCTCTCTCCTGCTTCCTCTCTCTCCTGCTTTCTCTCCCTCTCCTCCTTCCTCTCTCTCCTCCTTCCTCTCCCTCTCCTCCTTCCTCTCCCTCTCC